>APFE030392123.1:0-11433 GCA_000404065.3 Pinus taeda | reverse complement strand
TAATCAAACCCTCCACATTGCAGAAACATTCTAAATTTCCAAGAATTCTAAAATTGTACAATTTCATTCCTCTTTGGAGAAGAGGAAACGGCTAATATTACTAAATATTCCATAGTATTATTTCACATAATTATGCAATCTAACATCATCTTTGACGTACCCTTATTCCTTACGGAATCCATAAAATTATAGCTTAACCATTTTCATGTTACTTCTTATTTCATATGCTATTCTATATTTGTATATCTTTTCGTGTATGCTCACGTAAAATAATTTGAGTACATGGACCTTATCATTATATATTCTGATAAGAAAAGGAAGTTTGTGTTTTATTGGGATAGTGCCATGAACAAAAGGCCTGACAATGAGGGTTTTCCCCAATTTATTTCGACTTATAGGTCCACTTCCTACAAAATTGTAAATAACATTTCCCCTCCTAGAATTGTTCACCAAAATGGGAAATCGTTCAACTTAGTAAGGGTATTGTGGTGGGTTTTTGATAGTTATTTGAAGACTACACCAAAATTAGGGTATATGGGTGAGAGATTTCCCCATACCTATTTCTTATTTTATTTTTATGCCCGTGAGAATATTTTCTCTATTAGACCAAGCCTAAATGTTGACCAAATCCACCTTTTTCCTTCCAAGAAGGGTTCCCTGTTTAAGCTTGTTAGGTTGGTGGGCTCATTCATTATTAACAATAGACAAGCCTTTCAACAATTAGAAGACATGTTGAAGGAGCTTAATTTTTTAATGGGAGAGGTGTGTCATTATGATCCCCATGGTGTCATATTAAAGAGGAGAAGGGATATTAATGCTTCTTATCATGAGCATGACTATAGACCTAAACTTGAATGGAAGGCTAATTTGGATTCCTAAGCCATTAATACAAAGATGGAAATTTAGACACCATCTTCAAAGGACACACTCAAAATAGAAACATGGATGAGGCTAGATACAGAAAAATGGAGGCTCCACGAGGAGCTTGAATAAGAGATTTAGAATAGGTTGACTAAGAGGAACCTGGACCAGTGAAGCTTCCATGTACTCCTAGAATACTCTCAGCAAGCTTCCGTTTCTACTTCTATAGAGGTAGCAATTTTGAGATCTTTGGGAAGTGCATCAACAGTATCCTATATAGAGGAAGAATGGGAAGTAATGGAGGATAAAAACAAGAGGGTTAGGGACGAAATCATATAACAGATGACATCACATTCAGTTCCTTATCATACCAGCCTCCTAGCTTCTATGGAAATGGAATGAAATCAAATGAAATTTTATCTTTATCATCCTTTACCATAGTCACTCCTAACATGATCACACTTCATAACTTTTGTTATGTCACTAGATATGGGTTGTATCAGCTTGTAGTAAAAAATCAATTGGCACAGGAAGTATAGAGAAATTATCTATAGTGAGCTGAGTAAAAGTGCTTTAACTTTCAGTAAGGCTGACAAATAATTAGAAAATGAATCCACAAGTGTAAAGCAAGAAAAGGCCAATTATAGATCGCTTCACTTACTGAATGAAATATTAAAAGAACTAATTATCAAATTGGGGTTAAACGCAAATGATGAAGTTGTTTTGGAATCCATCATTAAGAGCTCAAAATAAATCCATGAGTTGAGGAAAAAGATGAAAATGCCTACATTTGAACACATGAAGTCCAAAGATTTTACCTAGATAGAGAATGAAAAGGAAATCTTGGCCAAGGAACTATTAGACAGAAATAGTGAGGTGGTGTCCCTCAAAAAACAAGTGGAAAGTCTCCATCATAAAATTGATTCTCACATATGTGTAGCCATTATGCCAGAAAACCCATAGAATCCCACTGAAAAACTAACCAAGGCCCTCACTAAATTTCATCTAACAAAGAGAGAGCTAAAAAATGTGAAAATTGATCTGTAGAACCCCAAGCATATGCTCACACATAAGGATAAGTAGCTTAAGACAACCAGGGGGAATGTGGAGCAGACGAAAAATATAATGGAAACTGCAAATGACAAGATCAAAGAACTAAAAAATAAGCTAAAGGGTAATATGTCTCTCATGCATGCTAGGCATATAATATGGGACGAAAATATTTCTGAAGTAAAGAACATCTAGGAGCATATGATCCTAGTTGTAGACAAAAGAATTTCACTCAAGGATATTGAGTTCTTTATCATTTCATCCAAAGAAGAAGATGGTAAAAATGCTAAGACAATAGAGAAATTTATCATGTACCACAATGAGAAATCATCCAATTGGTTGAGGTAAATAAATATTTCCGACAGTAGAGGGAAATTATCTAAGTATCTAAGATGGTTTAGGGAGAAACAACTAAGGCAAAAGATGAGGAGTATTTAGGTGATTTATTAAAATCTATAGTTACATTTAACAAAAGTTTTGATTAGAGGATTAGAGCAGGGTTTCCCAGTTTCTAGGATTTTCAAGGGAACCTTCTTCCATCAGAACAATACCAACATTTTCTAATAGAAGCTAAGAGTTCGGTGTATTCGTCTCATTAAAAGACTTACAACCTCAAAGGAAGGACCATAATCAACTATCTGTAGAGGGATTTCTAGCTACTCTGGTTAGTAAAGAATTTGTTTTATTATAGGTAAACTTATGATAATCTTACCAATCTAAAGATAGCCCATCAGGATTTCTTCTATTTTCCTTTTTTGAAATTTTTTCTTAGGGCTATATTTTTTTTTCTATGATATTTTCATTTATTCAGTTATGCATTAAATTCACCCCACAAAATCATAACATTATAGAAATTTATTCAACATCATATGAAACTATGTAGAAAGAAAATTATCATCACCAATCTAGACAAAGATGAAGGAACAATAAAAGAAAAGCATTCACACATCGAGACACTAGGATTTGTGAGAGACCATGGAAATACCCACTATGGTGAAAACCCTTTCAAATTATTCTTCTTGTTCGATTGTCATTGAATTCTTCAGTAAAAGAGAGTACAATTATCCATATATCTATCTAGAAAAAATCAACTAAACAATATCCATGAGATGAACCCGACGATGCTCATACTCAAAACCTTGATTCAAAAGCTTGTAATGGACTCTCACTATCTATAGTCAACTGCTAAACACTACAGTCAACAAGAGAAAACTTTGAATAACTAAACTTTCAACCTTTACTTCCTAGTTGGATGGAGGAGGGTTTTAGTGAGTGAACAAGAGGTTCCAGTCACTCCCTTGAGCGTGTTAGTTAACGACTGATGTTAAAACTATCTTCTGCCAAGTGAGCGACTAGAATCAAGAAACCCTAGTTTCTAGTCACATGGAGAACGAGATGTGTGAGCGACTGGAAAGCTTTAATCACATGAATGAGTCAGCCAACAGGTGACTGTAGTTGAGTTCCTCCTATGTCATGCCTACAATTGAGGCCCAAAATCCTAAAAAGAAATGCAAGCTTTGTATCCTACAATTTCTCCTTTGTGAGAACCAATTCTCCATAGACGAGCCTAAGAGGCTCAGACCTGTGTTAGTAAAAAAAAAAAGAGAATAGAAGAATTCTCCATGAAGATGTTCAAATGAGGTTTAGGTCAATTGTATTTATATCCTTTCAAGGGTGTCCAAATTTCTTTAGGGTTGACCTAATCAAATTATGTACACGTGGGCTCATAGGTCAAAAATACACTTTCCCTTGTCCAAATTGGATAATATTTAGGTCAATTTTGGTGCTCTTGGAAAGAGGAATTAAATTAAATCATCATATCCATAAAATGAGTTTTAAAAAGTGAAAATTTTCCCCAATTTTCAATTTTAACATCCTTTGCTAAATCTGACATTGTGGCACAAATGTGACCAATTCATTAATCCGCCAAAAAGCTAAATCATAGTGTCGGGGTCACTTCTAAAAGAACCAAGTGGTCAAAAATGAAGATATTTTGATGTGATAATCATGTAAATCCATTTCAATTTAAATATTTTGTAAAAAAATTGTTTCAAGAATTGAATCAAGAATGTTACTTAATAATTAGTACAATTGTGCTAGCAACATGCTTGAACTATTGAGTGGTTAGACAATTATGATATTTTTAAGAGGGAATATTTTGCAAGTTGTTCTCATTTATGGGTGAGATCATATAAAGGAGATAATGGAGTAATTATTAATGGCTCACATTTTATGTTTGAGTGGTTGTTCTAAATAGAAAGTATCACACGTTTCTGAAGATCTATGAGATGTGTGTTCTTTTTCGAAGATTAATAAATAATTTATGGCAATTCCAAATATTCAAATATATAGTATGTGATTGTCTCTTTTTTTATCTTTTCATGTGTTTCTTTGTTCATAGAAATCATGTATTTGTACTTGTTGGACTTAATATCAGAGTTGTAGATTCATCTATTTCATATTTTGATAAATGTTGTGTGTGATGTATGACATAAAAGGACTGTAAAATGTGCTTCACGTTTTTGAATTTCATTTACATCATCAATTCCATATTTCTATTGGAATTTAATGTATAGGATTCTAATATCAACCCTCTACACTTATTTCCTCTCTTTATCATATACATTACACCTGTACTGCAAAAGCTAATAGAGCTACACTTTATGTGGGTAGGCCACCATACCTGAGTGTTAATTCTTTGAAAAAGAGTGCTTACTATGTGTATTATTTGAATATTCCTTTGGCTAGGATATCTAATCTAGTTTAAATCATTATATATTTGAATCTTGAGTAACACAAATATATTATTCATACACTCTATGATGTCTTACGAACTGATCTCCCTCTCAACCTGGAGGCTGTGTCTAGGAACCACAATAGAAAGTTCAGCCAGCAAATTCTCAGGTCAAGAAAAAATATAGATAAATGATGAAGATGAAGAAAAAATTACAACACCAAGGTCCAAAACTCCCTCAAGGTATGTAAATAAACAACATCTTGAAAGTAAAATTATTAGAGATCAATGAATTGGTATTTAGACTAGGAGGAAATTAGTTGGCAGTCCAAATTGTGCAAATATTTCTCTACTGTCTCGAATTGAGCCTAAGAATCTCAGTGAGGAAACCAAGGATAAGTCTTGGGTGAGAGCTACGAATGAGGAACTTGACAAAATTGAGAAGAATGACAATCGAGATGTTTTTCCATGACCCAAAGAGAAAAATGTCATAGGCACCAAATGGACCTTCAAAAATAAGCTAAATGAGAAAGTTTAAGTGATTAGGAATAAGGCTCTCTTAGTCTTCAAAGGATATGCCAAAATAGAGGGGATAATATTTCAAGAAAATTTTGCACTAATAGTAAGATTTTAAATAATCAGAGTGTTCCTTGCTTTTCCTAGTCATAAAAGTGTTAAAGTATATCAGGTGGATTTGAAATCGACCTTTCTAAATGGATATTATCTAGAAGAAGAAGTATATATTGAGAAGACAAAAGGTTTAATGCATACATAAAATGAATTGTTTGTAAAATGAATTGTTTGTGTTCAAAGTGAGAAAAGGACTTATATGTGCTCAAAGAGGCCCCCGAATCTTCGTTTCTAGATTGGATAGATACCTTCAATAGTAAGGCTTTGAAAGGGGCACTACAAGTATTAATATGTATATAGAATCTAAAAATGACCACCTATTGATCATGGTATTGTATGTACATAACATAATCTTTGGTAGTGAAATGGAGAAGTTGGGACATCAATTTGAAAATTGTATGCAAATAGAATTTGATATGTCAATGATAGGAGAAGTATCCTTTTTCTTAGGGCTACAAATGTCTCAATAAAAGGATGACATATTTATCTATAATCTAAGTACTTGTGAGAAACACTAAAGAAATTTGGGCTGGAAGAATGACAGCCAGTTAGTCTCCTTGTGGTTACTAGCTGTAATTTATGTAAATAAGATGAGACACCTATTGTAAATCAGAAAGTATACAAATGAATGATTGGAACCTTGATTTAACTCATAGTATCTAGAGCAGACATCATGCAAGTCGCAAGCTTGGTAACCATATTTCAAGTTTTCCCTCATGAAATCCATGTCATTGTTGTCAAAAGGATTTTCGTATATATGCAAGGGAAAAAGAACTATGGTTTGTTGTATGCCGGAAGAAAAGAGTTTAAGTTAAAGGCCTATATTGATGTTGATTGGGTAAGTATTATTGATGATAGGAAGAGCACCTATGGTGTAGAATTCTTTTTAGGGGACTTCTTAGTATCTTGGGTTAGCAAGAAACAAGATTGCATATCTCTATCAACTGCAGAGATAGAGTATATTACAATTTTTCACATGGTGCTCATAAATTATCTGGATGAAGTATACCTTGAAGGACCTTAACGTAGACCTAACTAATCTAGTTCCAATCATGTGTGACAACACTAGTGCAGTCAACATTTCTAACAAAATTTTCATGCCCTGAAAGATCAAGCCCATTCCTATCAAGTTTCATTTCTTGAGAGAACAAGTTTCTACTAAGTTTGTTCGACTTGAATATGAGGTTAGTAAAGCGCAAAATTTACTAATTTTCACTAAGCCACTTGTGAGAGAAACCTTTGGGTATTTTTTGGCAGTAGATAGGAGTTGTGACTCGTTAACCAAATGACTTAATTACAATGAGTATTGATAACTACTCAACTTGCGCGATCAATTGAAGGGAAGGTTGCAGTGTCTCAAGGTGATATTTCAGGAGAATCATTTTCCATTTATTGCAAATGGGGAGACATTGATTGGTGCTAAGGTTAATAACAACGATGGAGAAAACTTGGTTTATTTCCATCAATGCGAAAGGAGGATATTGTTGTATAGTTGGTGTTGTTTGAGTGGCTCATGGCGCTTAGTATGTTGGCATTGTTGGGTAACGGAAGCCCCTTGCAATGGGTATGGGCTGCAAAGCCCACAATTTTGGGTAAGAGTAGGGTAAAGACTCCACAAGATGTTGAGAGCATGAGTTGTAATAAGTCAGAGTCAAAAGGGTAGTCTGTGCAAAATTAATGTAAAGAAATGTAAGATTGAGTCGGCCTGCCCATTGATCACAGGCCATAGAAAGGTATAAATAGAGAGAGGCCCTACGGGTAGAGTAGCTAAGTTTTGGTTATGATCTTGATGTAATGGGTTTTTTAGGGAAGCAAGTGGTAAGCATCTGTAAGTCCAAGTTAGGGTTTTGGTACGAGATAGAGGCTCTGCAGTTGTGTGCACAAAGGTCTGGAAGAGTCCACAGCTGTGTTCGCGGACCCCTGCAGCTAAGTGCATAGGTCAGATTAGATGTAAAAGTGATAAGTGGAAATAAAGATAAGTCTCATCTGAATTCTGTGTTGAATCTAAATTATCGTGAATCTAGAATTTTGTATGATTAACAAAACTATTTGATTAATGCGCACTGCTTATGGAATGCTTTTGAATCTGGGTCTAAATCTTAATCTACAAACTGAATAAAAGTGATAAATGTTTGGTTAAAGACCACTTTAAATAGATATGGTTTGCAGTACTTCCTCTTATAAATTAGATCCATAGACTGTGCGATAATAAACAGTAAAAGGTATTCTGGATTTGTACGAATACAACATGGTGTGAAGCTACAAAATGGAGCGCAAAGCCTCCAATCTACATCTAGACATCCTGAGGGTGTGGAAACCTGGTTCCAGCACCCTCCCATGCTACCTTGGGTGAGACCTCAGTCTGCGCTTCCCGGGCTGTTGCCGAAAGGACCAGTAGCTGCAAGATTTTCTTGCCTAAATAATTCTTTCGAACTTGGCTTAGGCCCATATAAGCTAACAAATGGTTCTATTGTCGGGATTGGGATCTGCCTAAGGGGTGTCTGATGTGGGAGCACTATAACCCTACAAAGAAAGAGATTGATGAGTGGTGGGATCTGAAAGTCCACTAGTTCACAGTTCAGGAAAACAGAAACCCGCGAGTATCAAAGGAAGATTGGCTGGACTGGTACATCTTCACAGATATTCACGAGATCTTCTTTGCGTCATTCCTAGTAGAGATATACAAGTGGATCAAAAGGCTAGTTGATTGCGTGGGAAGGTGCATATTGGACTAGCCTATTGCATGGACCCCAGAACTAGTGCGTGGGATAGAAGCCACCGAGGATAAGATAACGCGCGTAGTATATCATTGGCTAGATCAGGTAATAGGGGGATTTAGCACTAAGTTTGGAATATATACCACCATGAGCTATAGCGTGGTGGAAAGAAAATTTTTTCAAGGACTCCGAGGAAGGTATATCAATTCACTAAATATGTGGATTAAGATGTTGTTATGCAAAAAACAGATTATGCATGTTGATTAATGTCTGCAGTAACACAGAGTGGAAGAGGTTACTGCAAAATGAGAGGAATAGAGAACAGTTTGTTAGCTTCCATTTCCTCGGAAAGTGAGGAAGAACTTGTGAGGTTCTCACTAGGAAGGGAGGTCCGGTTGACCATAGAGCACTTCCATCTGATACCACCTCCATCCACGCCACCACCCACATCACTTGCATCTAATCAATCCACTCCAACACCAACCCCACCCCCAACTCCACTAGCCTCAAAGGTCTGGATGGCAAGTTTAGTTAAGTTGTCGATATTTAAAGGTATGGGGAATGAGGAACTAGGATGATTCCATTTTGTGATAAAATTTGTATGGGACTCTCACGGTATTATAGATGATAATATCAAGAAGGCTACCCTAGTTAGTGCATTTTAGGACCATGCATTGACTTGGTACATGAAGTATTTAAGACATCATCCAACTGAAGGCATTACCAAAATCTAGCAGGCTTTAAGTAAGGAATTTGGGTGGCCAAATTCAGGGGCCTAGTCGGTTATTGGTTTCAAAGAGATTCTAATGATGCCTGGAGAAACTCCATGGGATTTGGATCAAAGGTTAAAAAGCACTATCCACGAGGCCAACATGACATTGATAGATGAACAACACTGCGCATGGTTTGTGGCATCATTGACATCAAACCTTAGGATGAACATGTCACAACAAAATATCTCAAACCAAGCCGAGGCACTAGAGACAACAATGGGGATACACAAGACCCCAATACCAGACCCAAGGTTGGGAGTTCAACAAATCCATGCGCAACTTCAAAACTTGAGTTTATAACTATAGAGCTTGAAGCAAGAAAGGGTATCGAGACCAGAAGTATGTACGGAGGTGGGATTTGTTAAATGCAAAATCCAAGCACATGATAAGGACCATGGCCCTATCTTTGTGAACTATCTCGCAGGGGAGGTCCAATGCCATTAAAAGTAGAGGTACAAGATTGACAAAGTGTCGCACCTGCGCTCTGGTGAATGATTTGTCAAGTGTGTGGGAAACACGCAACATATAACTGCCACCTATTACAAAAGTATAGCCAGATCCCTTAACAGTTGTATTGTAACTTCTATCGATCGGTGGGACACGATGAGCGATCGTGTCAAAGCTATGACTTAATGATAGAAATAACCCTAGCTTACCGAATGCAGACTGAAGCACGGGGAGGATTTCAAGGACGTGGCTAAGGAATAAGACTGGGGCCTGGGTAGGGGTGTGGATTGTTAACCTATTATAATTATGGCAGACCGGGACACTATGCTCGTGACTGTACTAACCCAACCAGAACTTCATGCCCCTACTATGAACAATCTGATTATGAAATGGTAGACTATCCTACCTTAATTGCCCAACTATGCGAAAAGGGAGCACTCCAACCTCCACCAACCCAGAATATCCAAATGATGCGAGTAGAGCCTCGCGAAGAGGATCCCCATATAAATATGGTACTAAGAAGTGGTGCAACTATAGGAGGTCATCTGTAAGACGAACATAAGCGATACGATACACCTACAAAGGCACACGACTCTGAGTTGGAACAGGGAAGGGCGTTCTTGAGGAGATCTCAGTAGGACGGTGTGGAAGCTTCTACCCTGGGTAGAAGGGATCAAATGGAGTCATGGTTGGACCCCTCCCTAGTTACGACCTTTATCAAAACCTGCATGAAACTATTACGTGATAGTAAGGTCATTCAAGGACTACATGAACTAATTACTAGGTGCACCAGATCTAGCAAACCACATGTAGTCTGAAAATATGGAAATGTGCTCTGCATAGCGGACAAGAAATGAGGCTGACAGTGCAAATCGGTGAATATGAAATGGATCAGGTCATAGTGGACTTAGGCTCGGATGTGAATGCATTACCTAAACAGACATGGGAGCACATGGGCAAGCCTGTACTGCGATGGTCCTCGATTCAGTTAACAATGGTTAACTAGCAAAAGATCTTACCAATGGGTTGACTACAAGGAGTGACTCTCGATATCGATGGTGTAAGTGCACAAACCGATTTTGAAGTTATAGAGATTGTTGATGACAGTAATCCTTACCCGGCATTTCTTGGGATTGATTGGGTGATGGACATGAAAGGAATTATTAACTTAAAAAAAGGGAAAATGACATTCGAAAAGAAGTCATTGCGAGTAATTCCATTGGACCAGCCGAGGGAGAATTATATACCAAACCTGTGCATAATGAGGGAAATGACAATGAATTAGATTACATCTATCAGATAACAACACAAAAACCAGATCTGTTACATTCTGCAGAAGATCAAGGAGTTCCATGGGAGCGCGAAAACACCTATATAGTGGATTCTGATGAGGATATTGAACGATGGTAGAAATGGTTGCAAAAAACTACGACATTGAATTGTAATTTTTCGACTTGGTCATTGTGATGGATAACCACCAAGGAATGACAAAGGCTGGAAGAAAACACTGCAACAGAAGAAAGGTAGCTTAGCATGGTATGTGAGTAGTATAATCGATCAGAAGGTGGGTTGTGTGCACCTAAAAGAGGACCATGGAAGCTGAAGCGGATGAGGCACTTCTAGGTGGGGACTAAAGGATGTGCATGACCGCCCAGTTGGTATATAGCAGGCATACCCCAACGACCAAGAGTATGGGTACTTATCAAGCGACCATCCACCCACTCAGGTCTGCATAGATCGGAGGATCACACAGCTGGACAAGAGAACCTCGTGGCAACTAAGATACCTAGCATAGATACATCCCACCCTTCTAGGGATGACACCCATGGAAGAATTTAGCAGCTGTGGGAAGCCATTTGGCGCAGTAAAATGCAAATTGAAAAGTTAGCAGCATCAGAGGCCAGACTCCGTACACAGAGTATCAAGTTGGATCAAGAAATTATTAAGCTACACTTAGAAGTCCCTTATACAAGGAAGCCAATGGAAAAAATAGACTTGGTTGACTCTCCTATCGTACTACCAATGGTAGCGCCACTACCCTGGTTGCGCGTGCACTAAGAAGGACACCGATGAACACACTATGATTCATTAATGGAATCAGAGGAATGTAACAGGTGCTCGTAGCCTAGGCTAGCCGAGAAATGGAAGACCCGTGCGAGAGATTCACCCACCTGACTATTCGTCCATAGCACAGTCCCAGCGCCCCATGCAGTTGAAAGAG
>APFE030392122.1:14658-33703 GCA_000404065.3 Pinus taeda | reverse complement strand
ACATCTATCTCTACAATTTAGAGAAAAGGAAGGCCAGGGTTTTGCAGACATCATTGTGGATTCTTGTGGATTGTTGTGTTTATGGTGTGTTCTCTACATGTTCTTGTAAGTTTGTTTATGTATTCTACATCTCTCTTTTGCTTCTATTTGGACAGATGAAGTGGTTAAGTTTGAATACATGCTTTGACATGCTCAGCTTTTTAGTTTGTTCAAAATTTATGTTTTCTGCTATCTAGAGAGGATTCAAATGGTTGTTTGCCCTCTTTAGCTCCTTCTCTATCATCCCTGATCATCCATCTCAGATTAAGGCATCAGCGCTCACTCCTACCTTGCCCCAAAGATCCCCCTGCAAAAACTGTGCTCAATCCCCGCACCCTGAATTGCACTCCCTCCAATTGCCACCAAAAACCCAAAAATCTTTAAATCAACCCCCCTTATCAATTTACTAGCCTAATATCTTTGATCCTAATTGGTCAGCTTATCATATTGAAAGATCTACCGAATCTGACCCGAGAGAGCCTTCTCATACCTCGTAGGGCTAGCTACGAGGTGAAATGGTTTGATGTAGCCTTGAAGGTTTTCCTTTCTCAGCCTGAGGTGAAATCTCAAGCGCTAACACCCTCCACCATTGTCCCTTCTTGGATGAAGCCAAAAGAGTCTTGGACAACTATCCTACTTCACCGTTGCGACTTCCTCCTAGATACAAGAAACTCTTGCCGAATCCGTCGCTAGTTGAAAATCCAACTGACACACCTTTGTTATAGGTTGAAACACCTATCATTGAAGATAAACCCTCTGATTCCACACTAGAAAAAATTCAATAGGCCGAGATGGCAGTCGACCCAATCTTGTCTTTAGAGGGTCCACCTTCGGATGATACAGTCACCCAAGGGAATGAGAATGACACCATTCAAATTCTTTTCATAAACACAGAATCTGATGAACATGGGAGCAATCTACCCATTCCTTTACCGTAGGAAGGAAGTTCGTCAGAGATTTACCTGGCCATTTATTCGGTCCCACCTCCAAGCAATCTAGTCATTTCCTTCGATTGGAATCTACTAGGAAGACCTTGCCTACCATCTAATGTACCATTCTAGATCATAGTACAAGCTTACAGAATGATCATGGTTGGTACTATTATAGATGAAGGGGCTTCTGTAAGTATCCTTTTCTCAACTACTTGGAAAGCGCTTGGTTCGCCATTGCTTCTACCTGAGATTCGAAATCTAACAGGCTTCAACAAAGGAACCAGTCGGCTGTTAAGGATCCTTCCAAATTTACCTATAACTTTGAGAAGGAAAATTGTTCATATAAACGTGATGGTAGTCCAAGGGCCTTTATATTACAATCTACTCCTTGGGCGTGACTACATTTATAACATGGGAGCTATTGTTTCCTCACTCTTTTGAGTGATGTGTTTTTCACATGAAGGCAGAGTGGTCCAGCTCATAGACCAGCTTTCATTCCTCGATTCACACATAGCGAATAGTCAAGGGCCACCATTAATTGGTATTTTTGCACAAGGAATGTCTCATCAATCTCTAGTCTGTCCACTTGATGTGTGAGAGTGATTCGGTGATTATGACTGAAACCCAAGGGGCATGCACCCTAGTCTACTTTGGTAAGAAAACTTTAGGTATAGGGTAGGTTTCCATGGAGGATATATGACTAGTCTGACACACCCATCCATTTAGGAAAATGGGATTAGACTATAATAAGATTCCCTCGTCAAGGTTAGGTGATTGGAACTTGAATCACCTTCATCCATTTCGATGGACAAAGCCCAGGAAGTGTTTTCGTCTGCTGCGTAGGTGAAACCATATTGTGGACGCAAGAACTTCTGTATGGTAACCTGGAAACTTTACTTCTCTATACCTGGGGGCATACAAACCTTTTTGTATGCAAGTGAAAAATGACCATTTATTTTCTTAGTTTGTAGTTTCTTAACCCTTTAAACTCGTAGGTTGGTCATTCTTAGCTTGTATAATGAAAGGCTCCGAAGCAAAGTTTCGAATGGGGCAAGCTCCCAAAAAAATGAACCTATCAATGAGACATCCTTATTATACAACTGGCATGAGCAATGTTTCCACAAAGTTCAAGCTCGTTAAAAAATAAACCTGGTTATGAGCATATGTTCCCCTAGAGTTTAAGCTCATTAAAAAATGAACCCACTTCTAGTAAATAACCTTTGCGATTGCATAATTATCAGCTTTTGAACCTTGGTCATGTTCTTATCATCACCTCCACTTTTTTTAGCTGATCATATGCCTCCATTTGATTGTTTACCCTTTTGAGGAACAACTACGATGAGTGATTCTATTAGCCACTTTCCTTACACTATCATGATTGAAAAGTTCCAAACCTTACCTAGAACTAGCTGCTACCCGAAAATATCACTCATTCTTCAAAAACAAGTCTCCTTTAAGCTCTTTTCATCTGACTCATAAAATATGAAAAGATTGCCGAGAAATTGGCCTCTCCAGCTCATTAAAGCGATCGAAAGTGCCATCCCTCCTCTATATTTTAATATTTTTGGACCTGAGGGATCATTACACAAAAATATCGAGCACTTGCCTTGTTTAGCTCATTAAAACTATCGAAAAGTCATCCCTTTCATATTATTTTATAATTTTTTAGACCTAAGGGATTATACTACGAAAAAGGATTATTGGAGTTTCATTTCTATCTCTTTTTAGAATCTCTAAAATTGAAAAGGATCGATTTATCTTTGTCATTAAACTCGTTAAAGCAATAGCGAAAAACTTGTCCATGCAGACAAGAGCGAGTTTCACTATCGCTAGGCTCATTAAAACATAGCAACAGGTTTGCTCAAAGGGCAAATTATAGAAAAAGCATATGTAATCCTCCTCAAGATTGAAAAAAATAAAGAGGTACTAGTCAGCAATGACTGGGGAAAAATTGGGAATAAAACTTGAATAAACTTTATTGGTAGCAGGTTGCTCTTGAACATGACACTTTCACTCCATCATCATGATTAAGTTGAGTTGGGTTATTCTGTTCACCGGTCATTTCACCATTGGTCCTCCGTACCATCCATTTTTGGGGTTAACGCTATCAATCCATTTCAGTGTCACCGATATGTTCAAGAGAAGTCACTCAGAGAATTCACCAGGCCATCTTATGTCTCATCCATTGCAATACCTTCACGCTTCATTCTTTCATGACCGCCACTCTGAACGTTGTATCATCAGATCATTTTCACCTCCACAAAAGCATTTGCTCCATTTCGTGTCGTAGATGTGGGATTCATTAAGGCCCTCCTACAATGGGTCACTTCTTGTCAACATCAGCTTATTATCCAAGAAGTCGACTTCGGAACAACCCTCTCAGTACTCTAAAGCTTTCATGCCTCAATGGCAAGTTTCTCACTTCCGGCGATAGGTTTACATCAATGGCCTTCGATCGAAATATTTTGTGTGGTGTTTGACATCGACTCATGTATTCACACCATGTGAATTGTATTGTAGTATCTTGAGGGTCATTATCATTATCGATGATTCCTCTCACACTTATTAATAGCTTACATCATTGGCTAGTAATCAGGCGATGTCTTTCCATGTTCGACGTAAAACATCCTTTCACATGGATCGACTTGTACTTCAGGTGAAGATTGAACGAGTTTGAAGACCTCGGATCTAGTTTCATCAATCTAGGCTATGATATATTCAGGAAAATAAAGACATCAAATGTACATCATAGTTGCACAGATAATCATCCAAGCTAAGGGATGATGGCTCTACCAGAATCATCAGTCTGCCATACAGACAGTTGTCTGTCCAATGTTCATGAAAATGAATTTATAAAGTTGAGCATGGGAATTCCCGCCTTAGATATATCATGAAAATATTATGAATATAATGTATTGTATTGTATCTCATTACAAGTCACCTTCCAATTCGAAAAACCTCAGATCCTCATGATAAAGCATTTCACCCGACATCAAAAGATTTACGACCTCATGCTTTAGTGGGCAACTGTTATAGACATATTTTGGCACTGCAGCCCCAATCTCATATGTCCATAAACCAAGGGCTTCTAAGCCCCTAAAAGTGTTGTTACACACCCTAAAGGAACAAGGTCAGCCGATTACATCATCTCCCAGAAGTTCTCCTTGAAAAACTACTAAGAACTGGTCAAAACTGGACCATCTCACCTGCCCCATGGTTAGGGTGCAATGCATCTCACCTAATGCACATGGGGGGTGCGATGCATACTGAAAAGACCTTCTATAGGGTGCGATGGGCAAGAGTAGACAAATGGAAGAGACAATTTGCAAGGTGGATCATCATGGAATCTTCCAGAAACTTCTCCTGTGATACTTGCCTCTCTGAATTCACCCAGGGATGAGTAAGAGATCATGAAATCTCCAAGTGGAACCAAGAACTATCATAGAAAATGACACTAATCAAAATCCCAGAAGCTGACTCACCCACCTGCAAACATCTATATATGGATCCCTCATCCTAGAGATCCAGAGGCTAGAATTTTGTATTTTGTAAGGAAGTGTTGTTGGTTTCTCTGTGCAACATAGTATTTTTGGGTGATCTAAGATTTACGTGAGGTGAAGAGGGCTATCATGCTGGGAGGATGGCACTGGGTCAAACCAATGGGTTGTAATCCTCTCTTCTACTACTTCTATCAATAAAATTATCTGAGTTTTCCACCGTATTCTTGTATATCTCTGAATCTTGTATTGATGTATGCATTTGTATGGTTGATATACATTTGATCTTATATTGTTTATGGTTATAGATCTCTATGCTTTGATGGTATTATGCTGCTTTGACTCTACAGGTGTTCTTTGAAGTGAGACAAGTAAGGAAGGAGTGGTGAAGCTCTGTCAAAGGAGGGAGGAAACAAGCAAGGAGCCAAGCAAATGACTGAGGTTGGTACTCTCTACTTCTCTCTCATCTATCTCTCATAAAGGAAAACAAAAGTAACTTTAGTTTGTTTGTTTCTAAGATAGCTACCCATCTTAGTGGGACTAGCAGCTCTGAGTGGACACTAGTTTTCTCGATAACACTTTGACTCTTATCTATCTATGCACTATACATCCACATTTTGTAGAGACTTTACATATTTTACAAAATTCTTTACAAAAAATGACTAAGTTAATTCAATTCTACCCCTGGGGATCCCATCCCAATAGGTCCCCAACACAAATATCATGAGTTGCCCTCGAGTCACTCGGCTAGTTGTTCCACTTTCTGGTGGAGTTTGCTTAATACATTGGTCAATGTGTGGAGCTCTGTGGTACTTTTTTCTATTGGTTTTTGTACCTCTAGGTTTGCTGCTTCGCCTTCGGCTTCTCATGAATGTTATGGGAAAGTTGGATGGCTTCTTCTATCCAAGGCCGAGGCCAGTCTCTGAGCAAGGAATGTATTTTCTACAACTCTTGGATATGTATCAACTTTGCCTTACCTTCCTGCAAGTGTGCGAAGCACTGGACTAGCACCAAAATTCATGTTGTTATATTGATCTCATCATATTGCTGATGCACTTACCTAATCTCTGTGTTCAACTATTGCAGCGTATCCCATAGGTTCATTGCCTGAGTGAAGAGCTAGTCACAGACTTGAACTACAACATCTAGTTGACCCATGGACTCTTTTGTAGCTACGCTTCTTTGTTCCTGAACTTCTAGCGGTGTGGTCGGCTATAACTTGAACTATAGCTCAGCTATTTGGATATGAAAATTGAAATTCACCTTATCGACTTTCTCCTTTGAAGCACATACTTCAGAAGCCAATTTCCTCACTCTAGCTGAGGCATCTACATCCTCTGGTATATTCAACTCAAGCACGGACTTGCAAGCCTACTCAATTACTCTTACCGGGTTCTGGCACTATGTTATCAATTCCTCATGTTCCTTCAGTGCCTGAATTTTTTTCTGCGAAAAGATGCTCGTTGTAGTCTAGTTGGTTAGGATACTCTATTCTCACCTGAGAGACCCACGTTAAAGTCTCAACAACAGAACCGTTTGATGGCTTAGGTGATCCTGAACCAGGTGTAGAGTTAATTGCACCAAACAACAAAACCCTACATTGTTATCCATTTCAGCAACAACCTGCATAGCATAGGCTCCAGTCTCACCCAAAGTAGGATTGGGGGATGCAAGAACCAAGTTTCTGCATCCAGAGAATAGTGTGATGTCTTCAAGTGCCTTAGCTATGCTACCATATAGATCGATAGTATTGTAGGGGCCTTTTACTCTAACTAGGTTAACCAACTTCCAGACCTTCATGAAGGCCTACGATCAACGATTGCGGACTTAAAACAATCAATTTACTTACTTTCGTGCATCTACACACAACCCTGGATTGGATTTCGCATAGATCTATTTATTTCATCAGAAAACATAAAGGAAATAGATTCTAACTTCACGGAACTAGACAATTATTCATAACATGCATTAATAAGATAGATCTAGTACATTCACGTAGTATTCAATAATTATTTCATAACCATATCATTCAATGAGTGAAATATAACATAAATAGATTTCATGGAAATACATAGTAATTCTTGAAAGATCCTTCTTTATTTATCTTTAGTTCACTAATTACAAACTCTTCTACCATATGCACACAATTGCAGGGATCCGTGCACTCAGCTGCAAACTCTACCCAGGCCTCCATGCACTCAGCTTAGGATCCTTTCCTTCTCTACAAACAAGAACATACCTTCTTGTCTATCAAACCCTTACCACAATCAGTTAATCATCCATTCTGGATTTAAGACCTCTGTGGTTTGTTATTTCTGAATTAGTCACCGGAGAATCCACAGTAAGAACGATTTTCTGCCAACGTTTCGAATCCCAACCGGGATCCATCATCAGGACAACTTGAATGCTTTGATAGAAGAAGAGCAGACTGCTAGGGTTTAAATAGATGATGAGGGAAAGGTCGACTCTTAATTCTTGAGAAGTCGGCTTCCTCATGATTAATAATTTTAATTTTAATTTTAATTTAATTTAAATTAATTAAGTACCTTTCCCCTAAATACAATTACCATGGTGGTCCATGGAATTATTATTATTGTGTTGATAATGGGTTAACTTTTCTTTAATCAGGGGAAACCAGCTTCCACTGATCTCCATACCACTCTCTCTATTTAGATTCTGAGGGTGCTTGATGATTTCAAGAGCTTCTCTGATCTTTCGTTTATGGTGTTGCTCTTCTTTAGCGATAATGGAGGCGCTTTCCAAGAAGACATGGTGCTTGGTTTTTGATGAGTGTTCTGCAAGGGCGGAAGAACGAGACCTTTCATTTTTAATATCAGCTCCATGTTCCTTAAGTCTCGTCTGCAGGGAGCGACCCGTTTCACCAATGTAGCTTTTCCCACATGAGCAATCATTTTATAGACCCCTTTAAGCTGTGTTTATCAATATTATCCTTAACGATTTGATACTTTGCCTAATTGTTCCAGGGGCTGAGAATAGCGTGCTTATGTTCTTCCTTCTTAGGACTCTTGCAATCTTATCTGTAACTCCATGAATGTAAGGAAGAAAAACCCTACCACCTTCAGGTTGATCTCGGGCTTTAGGTTCATGTGATAACATCCTCTTCTCAGCTTTCTGAATTGCTCTCTTAATCTCATCTTCCTTGTAGCCTAAACCTTTAAAGGTTGAGACTAAATGCTTCTTTTCTTCATACAAATGATCAGCGTCGGAAATTCGAAGGGCCCTGATCGCAAGAGTGTTTAGCACACCAAGTTTCTGGGCGGGATGATGGTGGGAGTTAGCGTGGAGGTAGTTCTCTGTATGGGTAGACTTTCTGAAGACTTTGTGCCCTATGGATCCATCATCTCTTCTTATAATGAGGATGTCTAAAAAAGGAATGCTCATGTTTTCTTCAAGCTCCATGGTGAATTTTATTTCTGAGGAGATGGAATTTAGGTGAATAAAGAACTTGTCAAGTTCTGCTTTACCATGAGTCCATTTTATATTAGTATCGTCAACGAATCGCTTGCACCACGCTGGCTTCAGGGGGTAAGAATTCAAGGCCTTCTTTTCAAAATATTCCATGTATAGGTTGGCCACGATCGGTGAAAGGGGGGATCCCATTGCCACTCCAGATGTTTGCTCATAGTATGTTCCTTGGAAGGTGAAGACTGTTGATCGCAAGCAGATTTCGGCCAATCTTGCAGTTCCTGGATCAGTAACTTCTTTTATAACCTGAATGGCTTCTTCATCCATTCTTGCCTATCAAAAGTTATTTATTTTTTAAGACTTGCTAAGACTCAACTATTTATAGCTTTCCTAATACAATACCATGGTCCATGGACAATGCAAGAATAAAAAAAACTAACCGAAATGAGGGGCTAAGACCCCTTTATCTCTTACCTCTCTACACGGTCTGGATCCACATTTTGTGGAGTCTTTACATCTTCTACAAAATTATTTACAAAAAATGACTAAGTTAATTCAATTTTACCCCTAGAGACCCCATCCCAACAACTACTCATGAAGTTTTAATGAAAATCACAAGACACAAATATACACTACTGCTCTGTGGAGATTATTTCAAAACTTAGAACAAAAATTTCAAACATGCAAGAAGGAATAACACACATGAAACATGTATTTTTATCTAGGGAAAGAAATCTGCTAAAAACTCCAACAAGGAACAACACACATGCAACATGTATTTTATCCAGGGAAAGAAATATGCTAAAAACCCCAATTCCTCTTGCATTAATCAAATGAAATAGAGATGTATTACAATTTCTTTCCTCATCTAAGCTCACATTGCAAGTGCACAACCTATCTCTCTTCTCACTTAAGCACTTTTACCCAGACTTAGTCAAATTTTTCCTCGGCTTAATCTCCTATTTCCTTGCATTGTTCCTCAAGGAATTAACCCCTATTATTTAGTAAATTCCCTCATTTTAATTTCCCAATTCCTTTAGGCTAATCATCTGACTGTGTGCAACACATGTACACTCAAGACTAGTCTCCAATGGATGTTATATTGCCTTGGAATCTCCATCTCAAGTAGGTAACTCAAATTCTCGGCATGCACTAGCTATTTTGGGCTAATTGATTAGTTAGTTTTGGATGATCACTGAGTTTGACTGAAGTCCCACTGCTTAAATGACCTTCCACTAGTTCCTCCAAGAGTTGGAACTATTTTAACTGAAAACAACTTGAGTTAAATGACCTTGATAGCTACAAATTAGCAATCACACATGCAAAACTGAATTCTAACTCCTCAAACTTGAATTTACTAGGTAAACTGGGTGACAAAAGCAATGTCACACAAGTTAACATCATCCAAGTTTCCCGTTGATGTGGAAATCAATTCAATCAAGGAAAGATCAAATTGAGAATTTATTGCTCCATTTTTCAACACTGTTTATTTAATAGTTAACTATGACTTAATTATTATATTGTAAAAGTTATTTTTTAATTGAATTTTACTTATAAATAAACATTGATAAATCAATTTAAAAAATAATTATAAATATTATGTTACTCACTATACATGTTGTTTTCTATTTTTTTTCCTTTTGATCTAGGATGAGTCTACGTTGTGGATAGCCCCAATGTTATATGAAATAATAATATACCCATCAATGCCATCCTATCACCAAGATTGTAAGAAGCTTAGTCAAGCTTGGATGCCCATTGGGATAGTTTAAATCCCCTAAGGTGGCTTCCATCCTCAATCCCTCCCCTTGAGATTTGAACCTATGACCTAGCGGGGGACTAAACCCACTCATTATATATACTCTTATTAATAAATAGTAATTATTATTGCATGTTTATCTAATAATTAAAATAAAGACAAATTTTAATCAACAACATAAATGTTATTATTAATAATCATTAATTATTATTTAAATTTTAATCATTTCTTTTAATAAAAAAGCATTAAACTTTAAACCTAATATGATTTAGATTATTATATTGAAGATAGTAAAAAGTTGGAATATGATGATAAGATAAATCAGGTCTCGGAAATTTGCAATCCCAGTTATCACAAAGTGGAAGGTTAGGCTCATAACGAAGCAAGGTCCGAAAACATGGTAAAGTTAAAGGTGACCAACCATCCCCCAGCGAATAGTGTGAAACGTCGTAAAATGCCATAATGAAAAAATATAACATTAGAGTGATTATTTTACATTTAAATGAAATGTCCCATTATCTTAGGATAAGGTAAATACTATTATTAATGAATAGTAATTATTATTAAATTAGTTTAGATTCATGTTAACTCAGAATTAACCAAGCACCAAGAAGGCTCAAATCTCTTTGAAGTCTAGAAAATTTTTCATCTCTAGAGATTTGATCCCTCTTGCCACTTAATAAATATAAAATTAAAATAAATCTAAACTAGTTTTAGAAAAAAATAGTTTTATTTATTTATTTATTTCATGATTTATTTGCGAAAAGAAAATAAGTACACACTAACTAGTCCTATAATATTATATTAAATTAACCATTTGTAATGGTTGTCTAATAGAAGATGAAACACTATTTTTTAAAATCAATGCAGCGTGTCATTTGTTCACTAAATATTTGTGTAGTCAAGCCTACACTCAACGCTAAACACCTAGTTGGCGGCTGCGGTTGTTGAGTCGTGCAGAACAGTGTCAGAGTTGAAAATACCTGAGGATGCACAGCTAGAGGCCAACATTCGGAAGCTAGTTGTAGGTGTTGACGATGCAAAAGCAGTGGTGGTAAGAGTTCAATTTGAACTCAACATGAATATCACATAACTGGAGCTTAATTCATAGCCTTTGATTCCACTCAAAGTCAAGAAACAACTCGAAGCTTCCATCAAGGAAGGGATGGCTACTATAGATGCTGCAGTCGAGGACTGCACAAATTTGTTTGAACAAGCCATGGATTTGGTGACAACCCTGCAGGAAGAACCCAACCTGAAGATATTGAGTACAAATATCCTTGAACTCCAAAACCAGTATGACGCGGTTAGGGCAAAAACATGCTCAATTGGTATAGTGTAGTGCCTCTCCAAGTTCCAGGAGGGGGAACGACTCCTTGCACAAGTAGAGCAATGTAGAAAAAGGAAGTAGTGCTTAAGGCTAGGTTCACAACATAAGATCAAGTAGGTCATCGAAGGACCAACCATAGAGTAGTTGGTTGAGCAAGTGAAACAAGAAGCCATGCAGAGCATAGCTAAAGTAGTAGTGTGGGGTTGAGAGCTTGTTGGGATGGGGTCCTCAAGGTCAGTTTTGGGGAAAAAGCCCAAGTTTTGATGTAAAAAGATGTAAAGTCTCCGCGAATTGTGGAAGCGGAGCACGTAGCTAGTCAACAGTCAAAAAGGTTTTTTACCCTCATTTATGTAAATTTGAGTTGACTTTTGAGATCTACCCATGGTCTACGCACCATGGGATTGTGTAAATGTGTGTGCCTTAGAAAGTCTAAGGAAGATCTATGTCTTTGTCTATGGGTACGACAAATGGAGTCTTAGAGAGTTAGCACAGAGAAGTAAGTCTTAGAGGGGTAAAGGCTCTACAGCTGAGTGCGCAAAGGCTTAGAGTAGTGCCTGCAACTGAGTGTGCAGACCCCTACAGCTGAGTGCACATGGAAGTTTTGAGTCTGTAAACCTATATTGAAGATCAATAAAGAAAACTATTGCAGAAATTCTTGTGTTTTATCTCTTCACTTCCGTTTTGTTTGGTTATGATATATGTTGTGATGAAATGATATCTTTATGAAATAATGATGTATTGATGCACAAAATTACTTGATACATCCAATTAACTAAACACAATTAATTTTAGAATATTACGTGAAGCTCATAATAATTTATGTTATGTTCACTAAGCACCTAGGAATATCTATGTAAACACAATTAATTTTAGAATATTACGTGAAGCTCATAATAATTTATGTTATGTTCACTAAGCACCTAGGAATATCTACGTAAATATTGATCTGAGAATAATCTATGGTGCATGTAAATAGCTAATTTGTATGTTCATGGTCCATAAAAGACGATTGTAGACCTTTGCGGAGGTCTAGGGGCTAATTTTGGGAAATTACATCTCTAAGCCTTAAGGGGTTGGATATTTGTGTGAAGGAAGATCTAGGTCTTAAAAGGGCATCACACTGATCTCTGGGTGCAGAAGCTTGGTTACAACACCCCCCCACACTACTTTGGGTGAGACTTCAGTCCATGCACCATGGATTGATGCTAAAAGGGCCAATACTATAAGGTTTTGTTTGGCACAACTAACTCCAAACCTGGGTCAAAACCCACTAAGCCAATAAATGGTTACGTTGTCGGGGTAGGGATCCACATAAAGAGAGAAGTGATGTCGCATCACTGGAATCTAACTAAAAAGGAAATTGAGAAGTGGTCAGATAGGAACATCCATGAATTCACGGTGCATGAGAATAGAAATATGAACATGAGAAAAGAGTAGTGGTTGCATATTTGTACACAAAAATAAATGAAATTTTCTTTTGCAGTTTCCCAATCGAAATATAAGAGTGGATCGCTAAGTTAGTAGACTACCGAAGAAAGTGGAAACTTGATGGTCCAATAGTGTGGACTTCATAGTTAGTGCAAAAGTTGGAAGTTTTTGAAGATAAGATCATGCGCATTGTCAATCACTGGCTTGATTGAATCATAGGAGGATTTGTAATAGAGTTCATGTTTGATACCTCAGTTAGTTACAGTGAAGCAGATCGATGCTTCTTCAAAGGAGCATGGGGTAAGTATTTGAGATCTTTGAATACTTGGATTAAGATGCTCGTATCTGAAAAATGGTTTATGCCATTGCCTTGATGTTTGGATCTAGCAAAGTGGACGGAGCTTTAGAACCTAAGAAAAAGAAGGTCTTGAATATAACTCATTGATAAAACCTCCTTCAAATGTTGACGACGAAGTGGTACAGGACTCACCACAGAGCGTTTTCTAGTTGATAAGGTAGGGTGTTTCGTGAATACATCATCCTTCCATGCCACCTCGACCTTCACCTCCACAACATACACCTTCACCCACACTACCACCACCACAACCAACATTCAATATGTCAAATAAGATGAAGTTTCTAGTTTTCAAGGGCTTAGGAAGTGAGGATGTAAATCAATTTTTGTTTGTTGTGAAGGCTCTGTGGATCACACAGTAGATCATGGATGATAATATAAAGAATGCATAGTTGGTTACCACTCTTCATAATCGCGGGCTGACATGGTACATTAAGTACTGCACTGATAATCCATAGGTGTCATTAGCACACACTCAAAGCATTTTGAACAAAGAATTTGGTAAGCCTAAGTTTGACTCGCAATCATTAATTGGATGTGAAGAAATCATGATCAGGGCTGGAGAAGCGCCCTAGGAGTTAGATCAAATATTGAAGTGCAGAATTCATGAAGCTAATATATGTCTCACAGATAGTCAGAACCGCGAGTGGTTTATAGCCTCGCTCCTGCCCCCCCAAGGATTTCTTTATCGCAACAAAAGATAGGGACTCGAGCGAAAGCTCTGGAAATCACAATGAGAATGCATGAAATGCCTATTCAGGATGTGTCTTTAGGAGTCCAATAGATTCACTCACATTTGCAAAACCTCTACTTGGAATTGCAGAGCTCGAAGAAAGAAAAAGAGGCTAGGCCGGAGATGTGCGAAGAAGTGTGGTGCCTCAAATGTAAGAGCCAGGGGCATGATAAAGATCACTGCCTTGTCTTTGCAAATTATATCACAAGGGGGGGGGGGCAATGCCCTTGAGGTAGGAAGCTACAGCAGGACCAAGTGCGAGACTTGTGCTATCGTGCGCTATTTGTCAAGTGGCTAGAAAACATGTAATAGATAATTGTCATTTGCTACAAAAGTTTGTGAAGACACCACAATAATTATTCTGCAATTTATGCAAATCGATGGGCCACAATGAGTGCCACTTCCATAGCTACGAATTGATTATGGAAAGGACGCCTACATATTGAATGCAAGAAGAAACTAGACCTCCAGATTAGGGCGTTGGGGGAGGCGTAGAGGATATTAGGGGCACGGGTGAGGCCAAGGAGGAGGAGGATCTGGTAGAGGTCATGGAAAGTTCCTTGCCTATAATTTTGGAACACCAAGGCACTACTCGTGGGAGTGTACGAGTCAGACATGCCCATCATGTCAATAATGCACTCAGTTTGACCACACAATAGAAGAATGCCTTGTGTTGAAAGCTAAGATGGAGGAAAAGAAGGCGCAACCTCAAGAGCCTACCCAAAACCTGTAGATGATGAGGGTTGAGTCTCACAAGGAATATTAAAATGTGAATATTGTGCTAAAAAGCGGAATAACGACTGGTGATGATAAAGGGAAACAACCTGAGGAAAGTGGGTGGGTCCACAAGGCCCTAGAAAAGGAAGCTGGCTTCGATCTAGAGCACATGAAGGAGACATTTATGGAGGCAAAGAAAATCTTTGCTAAGGCATCCACCTCAGCCAGTCAGGACAAGCTACGAGAACCCACCATAGCCCCAGAGGTTGATCCCTCTGCAATCACCAAGTTCTTGGTGACCTGCATGAAACTATTGCGCGATAACAAGGCTATGAAAGGACTATAGGAGCTGATAAATAAGTTTCGTTGTAAGGAAAAATCTCTTGAAGGTCACTGCATAGTCAGAAAGTTTGGTAAACATAAGAAAAGGACAAGTCATGAGATGAGGCTCACCGCACAAATAGGAGACTATGAGATAGACTAGGTTATTTTGGATCTGGGATCTAATGTGAACATTTTTCCTAAACAAACATGGAAAAGAATGGGTAGACTTGCATTGTAGTGGTCTTTGATTCAATTGAGGATGGTGAACCAATAGAATATTATCCCTATGGGATGATTGCATGGAGTTATCATAGATATAGAGGGTGCAAGCGCGCTGGAAGATTTTGAGGTGATAGAAATTGTTGATGATAGAAATTGATATGAAAATCACTTATGTATGATCTCAGTTAATTAATTAATGAAGGTATTACAAACTCATGTGCTAGTGTGTTTCTATGTTATCTTAGGCAATGGATCGATAAGATTGCAAAATACACAGACACTGGAAAATAGTAAGAGAAACACAGTGTTAACACTCAGGTTATTCCTTGCTTCCTAAAGGGAATATGGTTGAGGTAACCACTGACCAATATTTTAGCTGCAGGTCCTAGCCTACTTGCAACCAGAGAGGGCTCTCTCTTTATAATTTAGATTTGTTGATGAATGTTTTTAGGCTAGTTATGGTGTGCTGTTTTGTTTGAGTTTGGTGAGTTGGTGAATCCAGACAGAGCTGAAATATAGATCATGTAACAGTTTGGTCCATTGGGCAATGGAGTTGAGGTATTGTGCTGCTGAAGTATGTTTATGAAGGCAGAGTTTTGCTGCAGAGCCAGATAGGCATATGTGAAGCAATTTACCAAATTTTTTTGATGAAATTGTGGAATTAGTGAGTGAAAGGCAGTTAAGAATCTTTCACTGTGCTAACAAAAGAAAAAATGAAAGTATTGCTTAAGAGAAGTTAAGAATCCTTAAACAATATTCACCATGATAGAATTAGTTTAGACATGAGAAATCAAGAATTCATATCCATGGCTAATCCAGAAGAAAACATATTTAGAAATAGAGATTGAGCATAGGGTGTTCAACACAAATCCTAGGCCATTCTTTTTCTCTATTTACTAAGATTATGAACATAAGAATTATGGAATACACAGAAAACACATACACAGTTCAGAGAAACTTATTGCTCCAACAAATGACACAGGAATTCTGCAACATAACAAAGCTATTCATTTCCATCTTTAGATAGCATAGGAACCTGAAATCTTCACCAGCAATTTGTATTATAAAAAATTTCTCAAATATACAATAGAGCTCTTCATAAAGAATTTCACTACAACCGACCCTCAGTACGTTATTTGAGGGGATATATATACAAAATAGGATACAAAATATCTCAATGGTGAGTTATGGTGCAACAAATTGCACCACCAACTCTCTTACAAAAAGTAAATGAAAAACATAACTACAACATTTAATGTTGAGATGGCAGCTATCTTTCTGTCAGACAACTTCTGACTTTATGGCTCAGAAAAGTGGGCTGTAGCTGTGCCTTTAACTCTGCGTTAATTGAGCCTGTTGTCTGGGTGCGTTGGTGAGTCACTTGTATGGATGCTCCCTGTAATACATGTGTGCTGTTCTGTCTGCTGACCTGTACCGTGACCGAGACCTGATTTTCTCAAAAAGGAATAACATAGTGGCATTATCTGGGCAAAATTTCCAGCATTGCTTGCCACCAATCAGCTGGAGGTAGCTGATGCCTCCTTATTTTCACCAGTGTTTCATCTGCCTCTGTATATTTGTAGAAGTTTGGAGGCACCTCAAATAGATGATTTATCTCATGTTCAATAAAAAACAGATTTTCTAACTTGTCATACAGAGACTGTCCAGAGGGAGGCCCTGCTTCTTCTGTGGAGCTGCTGGAGGCTGTTATTTGATTTTCAACATAATTGTTGATCCTTGTCATATACTGATTATATGAAAGCAGCTGTCCTGTG
This sequence comes from Pinus taeda, assembly GCA_000404065.3. Classification (NCBI taxonomy): domain Eukaryota; kingdom Viridiplantae; phylum Streptophyta; class Pinopsida; order Pinales; family Pinaceae; genus Pinus; species Pinus taeda. Next base: position 17,166 of record APFE030392122.1, on the reverse strand, counting down.
CCAGTCACTAGGCTTGGCAGTCCTTTATCCTGTAATATTGTCATTTTTGCCCTGAAATCATCAACCTCTGCTTTCATTTCCTGACATTTTCTCTCCAGAGTTTGAGTGAAGTTCCTTAAGGTCAGCACCTTTTTAGCTGTCAGGATTGTATCCGTTCTGTTGTTTATTTCTAGAGCTACCAACTCCTCCCTAGTGAGGTTATTGAGGAAGTGTATCATTTTATTGGCCTGCTCAGGTATGATTCCCAGTGTTGTTTTGGCTCTTTGTATCTCCACATGAGCCATGCCTATTAGCTCAACCTGCTCATAGATTCCCTGGATTGACCTCCATTGGTCTTGTATTGATTGGCCAATTTTGGCCCAAATTATCTTCTTTATTTCTGCTAGGGTTTTACCTAGGAGCAATTCATTTTCCAAAGTTTTTACTTTGGCCTCTAAGGCCTTTATTTCTCTTTGTTTCTCTGCTACTGTCATCTTGGATTTATCATAGCTGGTCTCCAGCTTGGCCAGCCTATCCTTGGCTTCATTTATTTCAGTTACTTGAGTCTCAAGCTCTTTGACAACTTTCATCAAGTCCTCCATGCTCATGCTGGATTCTGCTGCTGCTATTGCTTCTACTGTTGCTCCTGTTGCTGATGTAGTTGTGGTAGGTGTTGGAATAGCAGGAGGGGCTATTGCTTCTTGTGTAGGAGGGACAGGTCCAAGAGTTGTTGATGTTTGAGGGGGTTGGGATGTTGACTCCCCTTGCTTGTCCTGCAATGCCTTCTCTAATTCTGCTTCCATTTGCAATATTCTTTGATTCATCACCAAAAGCAGTTCCATGGCATCATCTACTTGCTTTTCTTGTGCAAGTTCTGATGTTTGAGGGTGAATGGTAGGAGGAAATTTTGCCTGCTTTCTTAATGTAGCAATGTCATCCTCTTTTTTTTCATGAGGGTCCTAACACCCTTTGGATCCTTTGGGTTGTGTCCCAAATCAATGATTATGTCTTCCTAAGTCTTTATTCTGTTGTCCTTTGCAGAGGAAGACAACCTTTCCAAATCAAGTTGTGTATTTGTGTTCTTCAGGGCTTCCTTTAGCTGATGGGCCAGCATGGCCCTGTCTGCAAGTGTTGCATACACCATTTCCCCAGTCTGTTTGTGCAGCTCAATCTGATCCATGGGGTGTATGTCTTTAGAGAAGACATCCAAGTTTGTACTATAGTAATCTGCAGAGGTCTTGGGATGTGGGACTTTAGGCTTTAAATGAGTAAATATCATTTTTTCCTCTTTAAGATCATAGGCAGCCATCAATCTTTGTTTTTTGGTTGGAGTTGTCTTCAAGAATTGATCATAGAGCTGCACTCTCAACAATTCATTTTGTGCCTTGATCTCTATAAAACCTTCTTTGATTGCAGCTGGTTTCTTGCCCTGTTGTCTTGAGGAGGATACCTCTGTGGTGTGCTGTATGGCCTGTTCTAGCTGAAATGAGCTAGTGGCAGTCTGTTGGCTTGTTTGTCTTTCTCTGTTGTGGCTTTCTGCCCTTTCCTCACTGATATCTCCCTCCTCTGTTTCAGGGTCAATCCTTGGCCTCTTGGCTTCTGGTTGCTGTGATGACCCTGTTGGAGGTGTGACCTCCTCTCTATCTCTCTTTTTTCCTCTCTCTTCATTGAGAGGAGTTTGCAGAACTGGATTTGGGGTGGTCCAGTTTGCTGTGAAGGGGCTTGCCCTTGAGTCTGATCCTTTGAGGTGTTGGGCTGCCCTGTCTCTGTCTGTTGCTGTTCATCCATTATTTCTTTACCCTTTGCTGTAGTGGTTGTTGCAGGAGCTTGCTGGGTGTTCTATGCAGCTGGAGTAGTAGAAGTGCCTTCTCCTACTTGGACTGGTTGTTTGAACAAGACCTGTTGACAAGAATCCAAGTCAAGAGTTTTTTCCAAATCTTTTACAGTCTGCTCCATTTTTTCTTCCTGAGTCAATTCTTCTACTATTGATTTAGGTACCCATTCGTCTTGCTTGGAAAAGTGTTGTATTTGTGGGTGTGGGAAATGCTTATAGGCTAGTAGCCTATACTTGACCCTCCTAGCACTGATGAAACCTTCAGGGTCATAAGGGACCCACGAGAAGCTTCTTTTGAGTTTGAGCTGTTGCCCCAGTATTTGATCAGCTTCTTGCCACCCATCTTTCTTATTCATGACAAATGGGCCTAGGTGGTCTCTGAACTTTAGGATGGCTTTCTTCTTGGCACTGTGGAAGTGTGTAAGATCATATTTTATGAGTTGTCTATAGTATTCCAGGGCAAACAACCTCATAGGCACATATTTTGGGAGCCTGTATGGATAGAGCTCACAACCATAGATTCTAATAACAGTGTGATTTTGGTACAAGTACCAATCACCTATTTTGTAACTCCTGGATAGCTGCAAGATTTTTTGCATGTCTTTGGACAATCTGGCAGGAGGAGTCCTCTTTAAGAGGCATGTGACTGGATATACAAACTGGTCAATAAATTCACAGTATGAATAGGGGGAATT
>APFE030392122.1:0-14309 GCA_000404065.3 Pinus taeda | reverse complement strand
AAGTGCCAATATGATCTACTTTGGTGATGCAAAGATCTCATATTCTTGTGGAAGAAATATACTTATTTGGTTAATGTTGCCCTACTTCTGGATGGATGATCCAACAGCCTAAGCTGGGTCATGCCATGTTTCAATTTTTGTTGTAGATTAGAGAAAGAAACCTGTCCAAACAGCCCAATCTTGGCAGGTAAAGTAGATAGGTAGTGAAAGAAGGTTCCCAACTACTTAATCTAGGGCCTTGGAAGCAATAAGGGTAGCTTTAGATAGAAAATCAAAAGAAAGCCAAAGGTAAAGAAAAAGGCACAAAAGGGTTTGCAAATCTAAGTGCACCCTCCTTGGAGTAACAAAAAATGCTAGGCAATAGAGTGGGTAGGTAGATGGGGTTGCAGAAAGCATGGTTTGTAATATTTGACCGGCCTAAAGGAAAGGTAAAAACAGGATGCCAGTGCAGATGTTACGTTCACAGCAGTGTTACAACAAATGAAGCATGTCTAACTTCCAATTTTCCCCATCTCCTTCATAACTAACATTCCTATGCCACCCAACTTCACAAAGAAGATCCAAGTATTTTGTTGGCTCTAGTTTCTTTAATAGCTACATTCCTTGTGCAAAATTCTTTTCATTTTGATCTAATTCCTAAAAGACTAAGTCAATTTCATACAGACTCAGTATCCCCCCCCATCCACCTCTTTCATTCATATTAACTACTAACTTATTACTATCTAACTCCCCATACCCCTATTCCCCTATTACTATGTAAAAATTGCAAAAAACCCAAAAAATCTAAGTATCCCCGCCCCCCAGCATTATAGCTCTAGCTGTGATTTTGAAGGTCTTCATGCGCTGAAAAACATTTGAGCGCAACCCATAGAGCACCAAAAATTAATCCTAAGGATTAATCCGAGATTTTCTCGGGTTAATATCCTTAAACCCGCTTTGACTATAAACCTTTGCAAAACCCATTCAACCTGCAAATGCTGGAAACAACCCAGAAAACCCACTTTTCCAAAGTTTCTGCCAGGCGCGATTTTCAAAAGAAATTAATATTTAATTCTCCCCGCCGTCGAATATCGCTCGTGCACCTTATCGCTCCTTCAACCGTCGAATCTGGGCCCTCCCATCCGACGGCCCGCATCGCATCGGACGGGCATCAACATCCGAAGGATACCTTTCGAGAAACTGTCAGAGGGTGACGTCAGGCCTCCGCCACGCGTCACCCCCTAGACTCTCTCGGAGCGCCCTCTGACAAAACCGTGACCGTACAGAGGCCGCTTCGAGAAAACCCGCTTACCGCTTTGTTAAACTGCCTGCCCACGCCAGCGCCATGACCCGCCCACGTCATGTCCGCTTGGCGCCCTATCAGCATCCCCGACCGCCCGAGCTCCGACATGGCCGCCACCTGTGAAATCCTCGTGGACCACTCATAGACTACCATGTCACTTGATGACATCATGCTGACGTCACCCGACCTTGACCCCCACCTGATGACGTCATGCTGACGTCATCCAAAAAGCACGCCATTGAGCCAAAAGTCCATATTTAGCCGTTTTTTTTCGCATTTTTCTCATTTTCTCACTGAAAGAACTAGCTCTCCTCTGCATGAAAATTACATCCACTGCCGCCAACCTGCTAAAATTGTCCTGAAGAGCGCTGCCACCTACAACCCACCTGCACTTGTCACCATTACCGGCAATTCACCGGGTATTTACCCAGTGCATCCTTTCATAGCTAAGTTACGTCCATGTTTCTCCAAAAATGAACTCACAAGAGTGAAACAAATAAGTTTTTACCATTAAATTCCCGGATAAACTAGCATTCCCCACAGTGGTAGGGTCTAATTTCACCTGTTGAACCTATATATATCTACCCTTCCCCGAATTCTCATTGTGTTCGCGCATTCGTGGACTGTAAACCTAAAACAACATAATTCACCAGGAAAACTGGGTTGCCTACTCCTGCAAACTATCAAAATTACTCTTGTTAAGCATTATGCGCTATTATCACACCTCATTACCCTTTTGCTTCTGCAAAATTAACCCTTTGTGGTCTCCTGCCCGCTAAAACCAGTTCAGCACCAAGTCATAACCACTACTTAGCCATGGAGACACCACCAATAGTCCTAAATATTCAACCTCTGAATGCCCCACACAGAGAGCTAGAGTGGAAAGCCCTAGGTGATAAAGATTACTAGATGTTAGACTCCATGCCCATGACAGCTAAGTTCAATATTCAGCTGATGAATGAATTCAAGGCCCAGCATCTCAGTTGGACTGACACCTTGGGAATGTGGGATTCCCACATACTCATCTACAACCTCCCTCAAGTTAATGTGCTACCAGACTTGATAAAACAATGCATGTCAAGTTATGATCCCTGCGAAAGAGCTGTCCTCAGCCCCTCAGGCTCAGTACTATTCCAAATCACCCCTGAGACTATCAATGAAATGTTGCACTTTCATACTACAAAGCCCCTTACTCTTCTCTCCCTCGAGGACCTGATAACAAAAGGGGGCAGCTTGTCCAGGGATCAGATTTCCAGGGTTAACCAGTTGTTTTTTTAGCCTGAGTATCAATCTATGACTACTTCCCTTCCCATACCATATCCATATCTCAATGAGCTGGGGAAAATGATGGTAGATTTGATCAGTTACATCCTGGGTTATGGGAGATATGAGGATGTGGATGAAACCATCATAGCAATGTTGTCCATCTTCTCCCCAGGGATGCCTCCTGCTATACATTATGACTTCGCCACTTTCATTGCCAATAAGATTCATGAGCAATTTATGAATCTGGAGAGGGAGAAGGTGTTTAAATACACCAGGTACATCTATCATCTATTCTTATTCTATCAGCCTGATGCCTTCCCTGTCCCTCTGAAGAAGCTAGATAGCCAGGGACGCCCTAGGTCGGTTGTGTTTTGGACTGCAGTCTATCATCTTCTGCCTTATTCACCATACACCTATTGTGAATTTATTGATCTATTCATTCATCCAGCTATGACCTTTTTGTTGGGTTCCCCTCCCCCAAGATTGACAAAAGAAATGCACAGAATCCTTCAGCTCTCAAAGGCATACATCATTGGTGATTGGTACTTTTACCAACACCATATAGTAATCAGAGTATATGGCTGTGAGCTAAATCCTTATAGGCTGCCAAAATATGTCCCCATGAGACTCTTTGCCCTAGAGTATTTCAAGCAGTTTGGAAATGTTGACTTTGTCCATTTCCAAAGCAAAAACAAGAAGGTGCAACTGAAGGTAAAGAATCAGCTCGGCCCCTTCTTGTACAATAAGAAGGAGGAAGGATGGAAGGAAGCTGATAGGATCCTAGAGACCCTCAGACTTCAAACCAGTTTTAGTTGGTGCCTTTGACCCCAATCCTTCATTCCCTAGGGATTATAAAGTATAAATTGGGGGGCTATGTTCATGTGAAACTGCCCCATGTTGAGAAGTATGCCAATGCCCTAAGCTGGAAAGAAGGCACCTTAGAAGAGCCAATTGGTCAAGAAGAAATGCTAAGGAGAGAAACAAGCAAACTTGAGAAAGAGGCTGACTTGGAATCTTGTGGGCAGGTTTCTTCCGCATATCAAAGGCAAATTGGAGCAACTGCCTCATCATCCATAGCCCAACAATAAGTAGCCAGAGTTGCCCAACGAGAAACAAATAAAGGCAAGGGCAAGGAGGTGGAGCAGGAACAATCACCTCCTAGAGCACAGCAACAAACAAAGCAGTAGATAGATAAGGTGGTAGAGCAGCAAGTAGACCAGCAACAAGAAGAGCAAGAAAAACAACAAGAAGAGCCTCAAGAAGAGGGGCAGCCTATGCAGCAAGAACAAATGGTTGAGGCCCCAACACCTACTGAGCAATAAGCCCAACAGAACATACCATCAGGGCAAGAGAAGACAGTGGAGACTTCAGTACTCCAGACTCCACAAAAAGTGGAAAAAGGAAAGAAGAGAGACAGAGAGCAGGAGACTCCCCTTACAACGTCCACTAATCAAGGGCAGAAAAGGCAAAGATTAAATCCCCTCTCTGAAGAAGAGATGCTTATGGGGAAATCGGTGATAATGGGCCCACCAAGCATGGAGGTATCCGCAAGTTCCTTTCAGCAGGAACTAGAGAGAAATCTTGGAGGAGAGGTCAGCTCCTCAAGCCATCAAAGAAAAGCAGAGGGGAGCATCAAACAACAGTTCACTGATATCAAAAGAAGAAATGAGCCACTCAAGCTCCAAATTTACAATCAGTTTTTGAAGATGGCCCCCACAAATCAGCAGAGGCTCATGGCAGCCTATGACATTTCAGAAGGAAAAATGACCATGAGTCATTTTAGGCCCACCACGGTGCAGCCATAGTCAGCTGTAGATTACATAAGAAACAACTTGGAGGTTCTTGCAAAAGACATTCACCCTATGGACCAAATAGAACTCCATAAGAAAACGAGTGAAATGGTCTATGCAACGTTGGCAGACAAGACAATGTTGGCAAAAAGGCTGGAGAACAGCCTAAATAATATAGCTACCCAACTAGAGTTGGAGAAGGCATCTTCCTTGGCCAAAGACAACAGGATCAAGTCTTTGGAAGACATAATTATAGAACTGAGGCATGACCCCAAGGATCCCAAAGCCATACAATCACTGTTGAAGATAAGGGATGCAGAACTGGCAGCCCTAAGAAAGAAAGTAAAGCTCCCAACAACCATTCATCCCCAAACAGATGAGGTTGCTCAGCAGAAGCAAGAACAAGAAATAGCTACATTGCTGGTAGCACTGCACAAACAACTTGTGCAGACAGAAGGGAGGCTGGAGGACACTGAGGCTGCACTACAGGCAACCCTACAGCAGAAAGAGGGAGGGCAGACTCAGCCCCCTCCACAGGTTATTAACCTTGAGGAGCCTCCAAAGACAACTCCTCCTCAAATAGAATCAACAGCAGCACCGTCCACATCAGCAGCAGCACCATCCACATCAGCAGCAACACCATCAACATCAAAAGCAGTAGCCTCTACAGAGCAAGCTCCAAGCTTGGACATGCAGAAATTGTTAAATGAGGTCTAGGCCCTAGAGGCCCAGATGACAGAACTAAATGGAACCAAGGATGAGTTGGCCAAATTAAATGAAAAATATGATAAATCAAAGCAGAATGTGGCTGAGAAAGGGAGAGAAATAAAAACTCTCAAGGAAAGAATCAAAGATCTAGAAAAGGAGCTCACCCTTGACAAAGTGGTGGGTGAGATCAGAAGAGTTTTGTGGACCCACATTGGTCAATCAATAATGGACCAATGGCAATATATTGAAACCATTCATGAGCAAATGGACCTCATAGGTAAAGCACAAAGGGAAGTTCATAGAGCAAGGGCATCTCTAGGCAGTATGCCTGAGGTAGCCAACAGATTGATCAATGTGCTCAATAACAGGACAGGCCCTCAGCTGACAGCAATTGGGATAACTAGCAGGATAGAGACTATCTAGATAGTTAAGAGGGTCCTCACACTAAAAAGCCTGGTACAGACATTGGACAGAAGGAGCCAAGATATGCAAGCAGAGGTAAACAGGTTCATGGATAAGTTTGCTGCATTATAGGGCAGAGGTCTCCCCAGCTTACTCAAAAGTGCAGGAAAACTTCTATCACATGAAGTTTATGCTAAGAGGGTGAACACATTTGCTGCAAATCAGATCATCCAAGGATCAAGCAGCTCCCAGGATACAGGGCCAGCATCTGGTCAAAGTCTCTATGACAGAATAGAAAATCTATTTTTTATTATGAATGAGATTAACCATCTGTTTGAAACGCCTCCAAATTTCTACAAGTACACAAAGGCAGATGAGACCATGGATGCAATTTTGAGGCATCAATTGCCTACGCAGGATTGGTGGGCCTCCATGATACAATTATTATTATAAATAAGAGGTTTCATCTGAATTTTGTCATCAAAATATATAAGTCATCACCTTCAGAAAGTGTGATACACATACTATGACAGAAAGGTGGAATGAGCCACCTCAGCATGAAGATTCGGCCACCAAGAACATCAAAGACAGCTACAGGTAGAAGGGCCGAGAAAAAGCTTCAGCATGACAGAGCATAAAGACACATCATTCACATCAATCATTAAAGCAGAAACGCTCAACCGACTCACTCTCTTCCAAAGTTCAAGAAGAGGCCTGACAACATTAAAGACCATTTATCTTACACTCAGACTAGCAATAACTTTCCTATCTGATATTTGTAAAAGTTGGTGAGCACAATTAAATGTATCAAATGACTCAGCATTGAGATATTTTGTAAGACCTATTGTATATATACCCCCTCGCATACACTGCCAAGGGGTTGGTGATTATTGTTTTCTGGTTGTTTCTCTTATGAAGAACTGAGGACTCGGCTGTAACTTTCAGAAGGATGTGATTAATAAAGCTTGGAGTTTACAGGAACTGAGTCTTACTGGTGTTTGCTGTGATTGGAACCATTGACTGCTACATGATTCTAGTGCTATGATTTGATATAATAAGTGTTTCTCTATCTCTGTTAATTTTTCTGTTATTTGTTTAAACTCATTCCTCTCACATATTGTTCTGAATCTAGGAAAGAAAGAAAAAAAATAGCTCAGGATTTGTCCATGGAGACACCCTGATCTCAATCTAATTTCACTATAAATGTTTTCACAACTTTCAGTTGTTTAAATTGGAATTCTTGATTGCTCCAATAAGCTATGAATACCTCACAGTCACTATTTGGTAATTCATTTATGCTACTAAGTAGGGATTGTCGTTCAAATTCGTGTCACACTGTTGGTAACTCCATATCTCATTGTTTCACTCACTAAATTGGAAATTATATTAACAATAGCCATCTAGCCCTGCAGTAAAACTTTCTCCATCACAGGCACCAGAACTATCTCATTTTTTTGACTCCATATGCCCAATGGATTAGCACCATCTGAACTCTTCATGCCCTTCTTACAACAAAATTTCATCAACCAAAGTCTCAAACATGAAACTGGAACTTTAAACTAGCCCAAGATACTCACAAAGCATAGCTGAAACTTAAAGAGAGAGCCCTCTCTAATTATAGATAGGCTAGGATCTATAATCCAGAGGTTGGTTAGTGGTTACCCTGGTTGTATTCCCTTGGGAGTCATAGGGAACAACCTGGGTGTTAACAGATCCACAGGAGCTACATCCAGTGCAGATGGAGTGGCCATGTCTGGTTTCAACTGGATGCTTTACTTGATTTTCAGGTTTGGTACAAAGGCTGAGGAATTCTTGCTAAATTATGTTTGGCAGTGAGCAACTTGACAGTGTAAGGAGACTCTTACAGGTTTAGTGAACTGTGGGGCACTCTGTTTTGCAGAACCAGAGTCTGTTTGAGCTAATTAGCTAGTTGCTTCAAGGGAATTTGTTATAACAGGAGTGAGCGAACTTCTGTATTCATTTTTAGACGGTAGCTCGGCTTCTCCAATTGTTTTTTATGGTGAATTTGCAGAGGGGCATGGGTTTCTTCCAGAGCTTTTTCGCGCAGGGGTTTAACCAGGCTCTTAAGTAATTTCAGTGCACAATTTATCAGTGGGGAGCTTTTAGCAGAGTTCTTATGCAGGAAATTAGGAGAACAAAGGAGAAATGGGGGTAAAGAGTGTCGCCTGCTGTAAATACTTGGTTTTATGGCATAGGAGGTGTCAAACTAGACTAATTGCAGGCACCTGGGTTGACAAAGAGGGCGGCAGCAGCTTTGGCGGGTGAAATTTGGATTTCGACCATTGAACTTCGTTTTCGTATGTAGAAGAGCTCCGGAAACAACGAATAGGAATGAAGAATAATGGCTAATTCGCGTCTTTTTATGCATTTTTGGCCCTTTAGCGCCTTTTTGGTGATGATGTCATGCTGACATCATCATGGGCCCAGGTACGGCAGGGTGACGTGGCAGCTGACGTGGGTGCCCAGGTGGTAGTGACACGGTGGCAGGGTGGATAGGCGGACAGGCAATGTGGAGGTGACGTGGAGGCACGGTGGCGGATTAAGCGGGGTGACGTCACGCTGACGGGGGTGTGACGTCAGCGCGGGGGAGGGGGCGGTAAGTGGTTTCCCCGGAGGGCCTAAGGGCGATAAGTGGTTTCAAGGGGGGGGCTCCGAACAACGTGGGAGGCCGACACGTGGTGGGGGTATGGTGGGAATACCGCCAATCCCCCGGATGCAAAAGGTCGGGCTATTTCTATCTGAAAGTGACCGCCCACTGTTGGATGGGCGGGGTTGGTGATCGGGCGGTGGGCGGTGAACTTGATGTGATGGCATATTAACGGAGGGGGCCCCGCCCAATATTTTACTATTTCTAAATAAATTGGACGTGGGGGTGGGTAAAAACATTAGGATTTGGATTTATGGGTTAATGCATGCCCATTTTTTAAATGTTTCAATTAAAAAACATTATAATCAATGAATTTTAGGCGGATAAAGGGGTAAAGGGGTTTAATGAGGGCGGGGTTTCGGATTTTTTGACCTTTGACCATAGTTTTTGACCAAAACCATAGTTTTAGGGTGAAAGGGGGGCTAATGCTAACCCCTGATAGGTTAATATTTCCCAAGGAAGGGTTATATAGCTATAGTGCTTGGGGGAGGTTATTTATACATATTTTTTGGGAGATTTTTCATAGATTCTAATAGAATTAGGGAAAGGGGGGAGTTAGGGAGCTAAATTGTACATTAGTGGTTAATATGGCTTTGTGGGGTGAGTGAAGGGGTAAAGACTAAGTTCTAAGAGGGAAAATTTAGGATTTGAAGATAAATGAAATGATAAGAAAGATTTTTTACACAAAAATGTGGCTTCTTTTCTTGATTAAACTTCATGGTTTGACCCAGTAGTTTGTCATGAGATGAAGTGGAACTGGACACCTGAGCAGATCTCAAGGTCCTTGGGGGTGTTAGTGAATGATGTTTTGGGGAAAATAGGGGAAATTAGACATGCTTCCAATGTTTTGTCCTCCACCATCTGCTTTTGATGCCAATACCCTGAGTGGCATGAGTCTTTGAACTTAATAAGCCAATTGGTGATGGCCCTCCATTTCTGCAACCTTGCACTACTTACCCATCCTAGTAATCCTAACATTTTTTTTTCATTTGAAGTGGGTGCACTTGAATTAGCAGACCCCGATTGTCCTCTTTTTCCTTTCACTGCCCTTCTATCTAAAAATGTACCCTTATTTCTTCCAAGGACACAGATTAAGCAGTTGGGCACCTTTATTTCTCTACCTAGCTAGTCATCTGCCAAGCTTGAGTTGTTTGGACAGGAAACATTCTCTATTCTGCAACAAGCAATTTAAACATGGCATGGTCCAGTTTAGACTATTGGGCCATCCATAAAGTATGAGTAGCAGTAGTTTTTGCAGAGTATGACACTGCCTAGAAGATAGTAGTGGCATTTTGACTGGCCACTTTCTTGGTCTTTAATTTGGGGTTCATTTTCACTTTTCTCTTGACCATTTGATCTTCTTGCCTTTTGATTTTTCTTTTAAGGCATACCCTCTTTTCATTTTTTTAATTTTCATAGCATGTACACAAAATATGGAACCTTTGCAGCCTGCAAATGATGAACATATTTAGCCCTTCCACTGTCAATCATGAAAGATGAAACCTATTGGTATAGGAACCTAACAGTGGCTCCACTTGGGGATGGCTTTTCATGATGGAAAGCCAAGAATAGCAGGTCAGATGGCCTTATTTTCCTCTTCTTACTATAGTGAATTTTCTCTAGTATTGACACCTTTGATCTGGAACTAGTGAGCTAGTATGTAGTGTCTCATGACCTCATTTGTGCAAGGATTAGCATTTTATGTCTTGCTAACATGTATCACTACCTATCATTGGTTTTCTACTCTTAAGACCTTGCTCAATTCTGTTCATGGAGCTTTTCAAGTATCTATGTCATTTTTGATATGGTTTTGCTAATCATTCTTCAAAATTTGTTGTAGTTGCTCTTCTATCTATCTGCTATAAAAAAGAAAAATGTTTGAAAATATAGATATTTATGTACAATATGTGGCTATCCTATGCTCATGGATCATAGTAGTGTTTGAGCATTCTCCCATTCACTGAGCCTTCATCATTGTTTGACTCATCTAGACTCTTGAGAAAAAAGGTATTGTTGCCTTGCACAGCTTGAATTACAAATGGCCCTTTCCACAGAAAGTCAAATTTGCCATGCTTTCCTTTGTCTTCTCTCATAGAGTCCCATTTCAATACTTTGTTCCCTATGAAAAAGTCCTCATCTTTTGTTCTTTTGTCAAACACTTTTTTAAGCTTCTCTTGTAGAACCTGGGTTCTATGATACACTTCTTCCCTTGTTTGTTGTAAGTGAATTGTTTGATTGATCCTTCTTTGGATATCATTGGGTTCAGCCTGTATTTCCTGCAACAATTTGATCACAGGGATCCCAAGAGATGATGGGAACATAGCTTCCAGGCCATACACCAATTCATATGGGCTAGTACCAATAGATATTTTAGTGGTCAATCTATCTGCCCATAGTGCATTTACCAGTTTCTTATGCCAATTCTTTTTGTTCTCCTCCAAGACTTTTTTGATGATGTTGATTAGGCTTTTATTGGAGGACCCAGCTAGGCCATTGCCTTGAGGGTAATAGGCTATTGAATGACCTAGGGTAATATGATACTTGTGACAAAAGCTGATCATTCTCTTGGATTTAAAGGCAGCTGCATTATCTGTTATGATTTTCTCTGGGCAGCCAAATCTAGACAAGATGTTGGTTTCTATGAATTGAATGATAATTGAATCATTTGCTTGTCTGCAAGGAATAGCCTCTATCCATTTGGTGAAGTAATCATTAGCGGTCAGGATCCATCTATGCTGGCCTGAGGATGAAGGGTGAATTTCCCCAATGAAGTCTAAGCCCCATTGTTGAAATGGTTTTTCAGTTGAAATGGGCTTGAGGGGCAACGAAAGTAACCTTTTCTTCCCTTCAAAGATCTGACATTTCTGACATGACATTACAAATTTTTTTGAATCAGTAAACAGGGAGGGCCAATAAAATCCAGCCCTCAGGATTTTTATCAACTGTGGATTTCCAATATAAGTGCCCTCCATATTCTCCTGCATGAAATTCTCTAAGGACCTTATTAGCTTCATCTGAAGTTAGGCAGTTAAGCAGGACACCTTCATGATTTTTCCAAAATAAAACATTGTCTATGATACAAAATTTTGCAGCTTTCAATTTTAGAAATCTGTTCTTGGTTCTAGATAACCCTGGAGGAGCTTGCAGGTTTAATAATACAAAACATATGTCAGCATACCAACGTGATTGTAAAAAGGCTTGATTGATCTGTGGAGTCGCCATCTCCTATTTGTTATCCAGTTCATTGATGTCAAGGGCTTGGAAATTAGTTTCAGTCATTAGTTTAGCTAGCCCTTGTCCTTTTATAAGTTTTGTTGGTTTGATTTCTATATCATATTCCAGAATATTGGAAATCCATTTGCCCCTCTTGCCTTCCATTCCCTCTTGGGTTAAGATGTCCTTGACTATTGCGTTGGGCACATATGCAACTATGTGAGAGTATAGGATATAAACTCTGAAATCCTTTATGGCTTTTACCAGGGCATATGCTTGCTTTTCCATGATTTTGTACTTGAGTGGGGCATCTCTAAGGGCTCTACTGAAAAAGGAAATAGGTTTTTCACATCCCAAGTCATCCTTTTGCAGTAAGACAGCAGCAATTGTATTTTCAGGAGCAAAGGAGAAGATTATAAAATCTCTATCAAAACTAGGGCTTGTAAGCACAGGTGTTTTTGTCAAAGCTATCTTGATTTCTTCAAAAGCTTGTTTGGCCTCAATTGTCCATTTGACCTTGGCATCTTTCTTGAGCATGTTGTTCAACAATCTTATGAGCTCAGCTAAGTTAGGAATAAATCCTCCTAGGAAATTAATCTTTCCTAAAAAGGCTTGTAATTCTTTGATGTTTCTTGGATGGGGGACTTGCAGTATAGATTGAATCCTATCAGGGTCAATTCTTATGCCATATTTTGAAATTATATGACCAAGGAGTTTGCCTTCTTCCAGGCCAAATAGTGATTTCTTTGGGTTTAAAGAAATTCCATACTTTCTGCAAATTGAGAACACTTGTCTAAGGTGTTTTAAATGCTCCTGGTCTAATTTTCAGAAGGTTGTTAGATCATCAAGGTATATTACTAAGAAATCATGGATTTCTTTGGCAAAGGCTATATCCATTTCCCTTTGAAATGTGGCTCCAGCATTCTTGAGTCCAAAAGGCATTTTGACATATTTGAAAGTTCCCCAAGGTGTGGTGAAGGTTGTTTTATCTTGGTCATCTGGGTGGACTAAGATTTGATTGAATCCTGAGAAGCCATCTAGTAATGAGATCCTTGAAGCTCCCACTACCCTTTGTAAGATGTGATCCATTTTTGGCAAGGGGTAGTGGTCTTTGAGAGAGACTTTGTTTAGATTTCTCAGATCCACACAAAGTCTTATCTCCCCAGTTTTCTTTCTTGTAGGTACAAGGTTGGAAATCCATTCAGAAAACCTTATGGGAGCAATTATCCCAGCTTCATACATTTGTTTTACTTCTTTCTCTATTAGGGGAAGAAGTACTGTATTGACTCTTCTCAGTTTTTGTTTAAAGGATTTTGGTTTTCTTTCAGGGGTATTGTGTGTTGGATCATTGTAGTATCATAGGATTTAAGGTCCTCATAGCTCCAGGCAAATACATCCTGAAACTCTTTGAACAGTTTGATATATTCTGTCTTCTTATCAGGAGGTAAGGTTCTAGAAAGCTTGATCATTTTGGGATTTTCAATGGTCCCAATGTTGCACTCCTCTATTTTTGCATTGATGGGTTGCATCTTTGGTTTTTTAGAGATATCATTTGAATCAAAGATGTCTTCTAAAGGAGCAAGATCTGTGGGCAAGAAATTGTCTTTTAGTTGAATTACTTCAGTTTCTTCTTCATTAATTTCATCAAGATCTGTTACTTTTAGCTTCTGTAAATTGGTAGAGTCAAAGGTTGTAGGATGTAGTATCAGATCTGTTGTTTCAGCTGATATACTTGTGTTTAGTTCATCTTTTTGGTTTTGATCATCCCTAATGCTTGTGTCAATGTTTAATTTTGAGAATTCCTCCTTCATGGTCAAAAAATTGTTTATCTGAGTATTATTCTCAAATACTTGCCAATTATTTACATTTTCTGGGACAGAAGGCCTGTGTTTAATCTCAACAACGAACTGGTGGTTAGGCCCAAAAGGAAGTTTACAGGTGCTTGCAAAGGTTGCTAAACTGTGAGCATGCAAGTTGTGGTTCCTAGGTATTTTGGTGAGTTGATATTCTAGGAAGTTGTTGAGAAAATATGTCACTGCTAACCTGTAAGACCTTAACCTGGGATCATTTGTGACAAACGTTCCCTTTATC
The DNA here is from genome assembly GCA_000404065.3 of Pinus taeda. NCBI lineage: Eukaryota > Viridiplantae > Streptophyta > Pinopsida > Pinales > Pinaceae > Pinus > Pinus taeda. Next base: position 889 of record APFE030392122.1, on the reverse strand, counting down.
TGTTGAATAATTAGGTTTGAATCCCCCAATATGGAAACTTTGGTCACTCATAGACTCTTAATCAGCTTGAGACCTAGTAAAAGGGCCTCATATTCAGCCATGTTATTTGTACATATGAAATTTAGCCTATATGCATGACCTAGAGCATGGTCATTTTGAGTATTATGTATCCATACCCCTGCTCCTGCTCCTAGCTTATTTACTGACCCATCAAATTCTAAATACCACAAGGTTTCTTGGTCAATGTTTGTTTCAATGGATTTACAGATTTGTTTAGTGGGCAAGTCTAGTTTTGGTGATTCTTGTGATCTATCAGCAGAGTCTGTTGTTTTGATTACATCAGTGATATTTTGATCTGAAACCGTGGATTGTTCATTCATATGCCTGGTTTCCTTTGTTTATAGGAGCTTGACCTTAGTTTTGGGACATATATCAGCATTGTATAATATGAAGGAGTCCATGTCTGAATAGATGGAGTAGATTGGGAAGTTTTGGGGCTTGTCCTGACTACTGACCACATATTTCATGAGTGTCTCTCAGTACAGTCTCTTTGGCTGGCCAAAGACTGAAATTGTGGCATATGACATGTCTAGTTGCAAAGATCCTTAGAGTTTGGCACCCCATGATCTTGATAAGAGCATACCATATTTGGGTGGAATGTCAGCCACTACTACATCCATTAGAATAGTTTTGGATGGATATTCGATTAGGGATACACAGAGGTCTTTGATCAGGCCTAAACATCTTACCTGGCTAGAATCAAATGAAAACCAATCTTTATAGGGTCTGGTGATATCTAATCCAAGTTTTTCCATTACTGATTTGGGCATTAGGTTATGAGAGGCCCCTGAGTCAAACATGGCATTGTGTAATACTTTGTCATGAATGT
>APFE030392115.1:0-11606 GCA_000404065.3 Pinus taeda | reverse complement strand
TGCGGCGACTCCTACGGCGCCTCCTGCGGCGACTTCCTGTGGCGCCTCCTGCGGCAACTTCCTGCGGCGCCTCCTGCGGCGACTCCTGCGGCGACTTCCTGCGGCACCTCCTGCGCTTCCGCAGCTGCAACGCTTGAGAGATCACCCTTCATAGATTCGCTTTCCACTTCACTTTCATATAGATCGAGCTTCTGAAACAATAACCCAATATATCAGATCTTAAGATATTCAACCCTAAAGCATGCCTAAGCCAAATGATCTCCTTTGCTTTATATAGGCAAGCTCTTCGTCAAATCATGGATCATGGGGCTCAATAATAATAATAAAATAAAACAATACCATGGGCGAAAACCATAAAAAACCATTACCATCAACTCAATACTAGGGATCAACACGTCTGTCGGGATACCATGGTCCAAAAACCATAGGTTCAAATTCCAAGGACTAACTACCATGGACCAAAGGTAAGTTTTCCCACATGAAATAAACTTTTCTCCATAGGTTCAAATTCCAAGGACTAACTACCATGGACCAAAGGTAAGTTTTCCCACATGAAATAATTTTTTATTTTTTTATTTTTAATTCTCATCATATTGAGAGCCATGCCATGGGTGTTGCCATCAAGTACAATATCTGTAACATATAACCATACCAGAAAAATAATGCCAACACAAAGATGCCATGATGTAAATGTATTGTAACAAATGATGGCTATGACCAGTTGATCTTGATCCTAACTTGTCACAAGGTAAAGCACCTTAGTCATCAGTTGTTATTTTTGACTTTACGCTTTAGGTTCTAATATGTTATAGGCCATTTTCTTGCATTTGGTCAACAAACCTTCAAACCGAATCAATTCACATCCTTGAGCATGTTGTAGTCATCCCTACACAAAGCCCTAAGCATGACGATGCTACATCCCTGAGTTTATGCTCTTTACTCCTAAGTTTCCAAACTTTTAAGGCCCAATGCACCCTGGACCTTTAGGGACCATCGTTGACCACCAGTTTGACCCTCTCTACACCTGCGTTGATTCTAGAAATTTGGGGAAAATAAAAGGATCCCAAAGATTCCTCTTCCAAAAGCTTCCTAAGGTTGTTTCAACCATTTACCTTGGATAATATTCTTATATCCTATCCGATCCTACCTTGAAGTTTTCACCTCTTATCCCTTGAGCTCGTCCTCCCATCTCAAGTGGATCTCAAACCTAGATTGGTAAATGGATAAGAATTCATGAAGTACCTCCCTCGTTTATATATTTACAACCATCCATGGGAAAGGGGTTGATTCTACCCTCATGTTGTTGCTTTGAGAGTCATTATTCCATGCATTAGGGTGACATAGAGGCATACTTTATGGCAAGACAAGGAAAAGTCAACTTGGGGAGGTCTTATACAAGATCAACTCTTATTTTTGGTTGTAACTTTATCCATTTCTTTTAATACAAAGAGTAGATTTTTTTTCCTATACGTGATGTTATGATTTCAATACCATGTTGATATGTTGAATGAAGAGATTGGATTATGCTACATAGATGTTGTAGATATTTAGCTTGTGTTGTTTGATTGTGTAGGTTCTAATTATAGAAATAAGAGCTAGGATTGGAGTGTATAAGCCGAGAAAGGAGTGAAGCTTACGCCCAATTCAAGGTAGGCCTCACCCCATAATTCAATTACTTTAAGGAGGACTTTATGCTCTTTGCTTTCTATTGTTCTAGGTCAGTCCACCAGGCCTAGAGAAAACACTTCTGCCCGCGGTCGTAGATTCCGTATAAAAGTGTTGAGCATAGGATTTCGATGTGGCCTTTCTTCCCAACTTTTATGTAACCCATTGGTTGGTGAATGAATTAAGAGATCACTCTTTCTACCATGGTTCTTTGGCCTAGTTTAGTCTTGCTTCTTGGGGTTTTTTTCATCTTAGTGTTGTTATTTGGTTATCTTTCTATATTATCCTTTAGTGTAGTCCCTCGTATCAACTCAGTCTTGATGATTACTCTTCTCATGGGAATTGTTGTGGATTGTATCCTTATCCAAAGGTGATAAAATTATGTTATTTTCCTAGAACATTAACATCTTTTATGAATATTGACAAACAATCACGTTGGCCTCCATTTAGTATATAATATGCAATGTTGATAAATGTAAATGTGTGTAAATGTTTAAAATGTATGATGAAACAAGTGATGTATAGAGATAAATAAAAAAAGGTTTGAGAAATGAAGTTCTTAATAGGTAATCAAGCTCATCATGGGCAAGTTCTATATTCAAATTTCCTCGAGGTAGGTTGAGTTATGTGTTATTTTAGGGTTATTGAGGTCTATGATATGTATATTATGTTTATACCTCTTTCGGGTATATGATTAGATTCCTATATAAAATTCTAATCAATTTTTCAATTTCATTAAATACATATGACATTTTTAGGTACCCCATTCTATCTTAACTATTAGTTACTCGCAATTATTTATGCTTAAAGGGTTTAATCCAAAATAGCTATTGGTTAACTACTTTGAGGATAGGCATATATGCAAGCCATTTTAATTGGATGTCTGTAGATACAGGCATAGATAATGTATCACTTATTAAATTGTTTTAATTGGATGTTTACTCATCTAAGAATGCTAGAAAAGTAGTTTTTGGACAACATGACTAGAGTGGAGGCCATGTATGGTTTGTATAATAGTTTATATTTACTCAGCTTTATAATGAAAAAAAGGCTACTACAATTATAAAATGTGTGATGACCCATGAGCCTAAGAGGCCTCTGAACATAAATGGATTCCCATGGTTTATAGGGCATTGGTAAGGGCCATTGTAGGATAAGTTTCTTGTTAGGTGGTGTGTTTTGGCTACAAAGTCATCATTGATTTAGTCATCCAATTGTTTCCTCGTGGAGTTCCAAAAGAATGATTGATATAAAAGAAAAATTATTTGCTATATGCCAAGGTGCCCTCCATAGAATGAAGAGTGACCACCTTGAGACAAAGATGTCCTGGCCCTAATAGAGCACAATGATTTCAACATATACAGTAAGCCATCTCTGAGTGTACAATTGAAGAAATGGGTCAGATTAATTACTGTGGAATGTTGGATGGATTCTGCAACATGACCAAATAATGGATTAGTGATATAGATGTCTTTCAATTCTTCGTATGTTGTATACTTCACATTGAGTATGTGAAGAGACTTGGCAGGGGTCTGCTAAGCTAATTAACAACTGTATTTGAGCTTCCCTTTTTGTTCTTAATAACTAAATGAAATTGTTGTACATAGGACATTAATTTCAAATGGTGTTGCACCTAAATTTTAGATTAAGAATTTGAAAATTTAAGGCATTGATGATTAGTGTGGATGTTTATTTCCTTAGTTGTAGTGTTTACTTGAGTACTTGAAACAACAAGTAGGCCTTCTTGTCATAATGCAGGAATTGAGCTTGATTTGAGTCAAGGTTTTGAATGGGATGCAGTTGGGTGTCCTCCTTGCTTAAGAATGGTGCCAATTTCATATTGAGTGGCAACGATATCTATTTCAAATGGTTATTGTAGATTTGGGAATGCAATCATAGGTGCCTAACAAGGAGCATCCTTGAACTTCCAGAATGTTATGTCTGCTTATGGAGTCCATTGAGAAGGGCAAGCTATATGGGGGTAATGACAGATGGATTTTTTTATGGATATTTATTCTCTTGGAAAAATCGAGATTGAAAATGGTACTAAGATTTTGCCACTCTAGAACCCTAGATTTGAATGAACTACTACATCAATAACAAATCCCATGTATTAGTCACACCTCTTACCAAGAAAAGGTTTCTTGTGTTTTGTGAAGAATATCCAAGACAATGTGAATGTGCTCCAAATGTTCTGCCTATATTTTATTATATATCAAGACATTATTAAAATGGACCACAAACAAAGTCTCCGAGGTGAGGGTAAAAACTGTCATTGATGAATGCCATAAAAGAGGTATGGGCAATGGCGAGGTCAAAAGAAATGAAAAACCACTTTTAGAGACTGACATTAAGTCTTAAAAACTCCTTGCCAATATTGCTAGCTGTGGAATTGGTGATAACCAAAAGCTATATCAATCTTGGTCAAGTACCTAGCTCACTTGTGTTGGTCAAGAACATCAGCAATCCTTGAGAGTGGATAGCAATTTTGAAGTGTTATCACATGACCCTGTAATATGTGCAATGGATTCACTCTTATTTTTCCTTTTTAGGGTTGGCTATTGTTCGAGATCCATAAAGTGAGATGCTAGGTTCGATTTGGTTGTCTTATGAAGTTACAAAAACAACTTAATCTATCACTCAATTTGTGTGCTTTTCACAAGTGTGGTTTGGTAGGCAAGGTTACAAGACAAGAAATAACTCAAGGCCAAGTAAATAAAATTATAGTGACTCTAAATAAACGGATCCCTTTTGAGGTCTCAAAAAAATATTGGTATAAGAATTTATGAGTGCTCGAAGATCAGAGGGAGGCATATTTCTATGATTGTGCCCCTTGATTTGGAGGGTTATCTATTTCCTAAGGTTAACCTCTTTAACAACTTTCTAACAAGTAGATAGAGAATAAAAAAAATATGTTGAAGACTTTTGAGCCCATTCTCATAACTGCACTTTGGGATTTGAGTAAACCTAGTAACCAACTCCTCGGGTTAGGATGTGAGGGGGTTGTTACACCTTCCCGTGGAACTGAAAAAATCCCACACCCCCACGAGAATTCCAAAAAACTGTTACAGTAGAGGCAAACCAAAATATACCACAGGGACACACTGAAACCAGAAATGACAAGTTGGAGGGAGATTGCTTGTGTTAAGGAAAATCCAATCGCATGGAGAAATTGTTAGGCCGACACAAAGATTTCCAAAATCATCAACTAACTGACCAAACAGACAATGACTTCTATGACAGACTTGAGCTCAGGATGGAGGGTTTGACTAAGACAGCTCAAACCTTCCCACACTCTCATCACCTTTGCCCAGACTATACTAGGACAAAATCCCACATTCTTTTCAACAACACTTCCTTCTTTCTTGATAAACTCTCACTCACCATTGAAACAATGCATGTGCAGGGGGGGATTACCACAATAAACCATTTGAGTAGTCATAATGTGTGGGGTGTGTGTGAATGCATGGGTCTAATTGGACACAACCCATCCTCATTTAAATCCTAGGATGATGGTGGAGTGGATAACTTGTTGTTCATTAGCTGATGCATGTCTTCCAACACCCTGATCGGGGTTAATATAAATAATATTTATAATAACCAATATAGATTCATTTTAATTTTAGATTTATCAAAAGTAAAGCAGAATTAAATATTTATGGGTGTAAACTTTTTCTTTTAAATTTTAACACTTAATAGATATACAGTTCAAATACAATTATATTAATTGTGCCGAGAGGCACTCTACAACCCAGTATAGGGGTAGATGTGTGGGCGTAAATCTTTAGCATTTAACATGTATATGTCGGCTCAATTAAAAAACAAGAAAATGTAAAAATTAATATATAGTGGAGTACGATGGAGATGTTGTTGTGCAAACATTTAAACATTGGCTCAAATAAAATAAAGTTAAAAGCAATAAAAATAATAAAATTCAATTTATTATATTGTAATTTTATTTTGCAGGGCAACTTAGCCCCTCCAACTCAAGTTAGAAATTATGCTCTAGAAAAATTGCATAAATAATTACAAGTTACATTGGTCAATGCTAAATTAATAATGATTGATAAATAAATCATTCTATAGTCTTACTTTGGTAGTAACTAATAAATTGAGATGTGAAGTGGATAAGTAAATTGCTTGCTCAAGTAGAAGAACTTGCATAAATTTTAGTGGGTAGTAACTATGAGTAAATCTACACATTTATAATTTTACTCCTACATAAGTGTTGAAGAAAACATAAATAATGGTGGGAAGTAACTCTTGTAAGATTTTTTTTTACATCTTATTCCTATCCATTTTTTATGCAAAGACTTGCTTAAATTATGGTGGGAAGTAATTGATGTGGATATGCTATTTACTTGAGTATAAGTTATTTTCAATTATATTATTTTTTGGATGGTTTTCATACAAAGATTAAAATAAAAATCACCACAAAAATATCTAAAAATCATTTATGAATATTGCAAGCATATCCATAAATTATGGCATAAAATATGTAGGATAGTTATCTACAAGACATACTATTGTGAAAAGGCTGTAATAAGGCCTTCAAGTTATGGTCCAATCAAATGTTTGAAAATTGCTTTTTGTAATATTTAAAAATAAATATTTATTTTTCAAAGTTAAACGTTATAATTTGCATTGGTCAATGCTAAACTAATAGTGATCAATAGACAAATACATTGTTAGCCTTGAAAGAGACTAAGAATGATTACATAACTATATTTCAATTTAATTAATAAGAACATAAAAAATAATACTTACAATAAATTTATAATATAACAAGTTTCTTAACAATGTATATCCACCCCCACTTTGCCATGGATATTATTAACTTGTAAATAGGTTTTTTTTCCAATACCATGACTTATCAATACCACACCCAGAAAAATCATAAAATCATAATTCATTTCACAATAAAAAATTAAAATGTAAAATATTTTAGACATTACATATAACATTAATTACATAGAGTGAAAATTCTCCAATCATATGGAGAGAGAGAGAAAGTGACATAGTTGGAGGGTGAGAGAGAGAGTGATGGGGAGGGGAGAGAAAGGGAGGTGTAAGAAAGGAGATAGAGGAATGATGAGATAGGAGGGGAGGGAGAGGAGAGAGAGATGGCGTTGGAGGGGGAGAGAGAGTGAGGGAAGAACAAAGACATATAGAGATAGAGGTAGAGAGAGAGGGAGTGACAAGGGAGAGATGGTGAGAGAGGGAGAGAGGAGAGGAAAGAAGGCTCATAGGAGAGGAGAGAGGGGGGGAAATAGAGATGGAGATGAGAGAGAGGAGAGACGGGGGATATAGTGACAAAGTTGGAGGGTAGAGAGAGAGATGGGGGGAGACAAAGGGAGGTGGGAGAGAAAGGGGGAGAGAGAGGACTTGAGAGAGAGGAGAGAGGGGGAAAGAGTAGAGCATGAGGGAAGAGAGAGAGAGGGACAAATGGATCCAACCTAGATATGGTATGTGTGTATATAAAAACAAGCCTAAATGGATCCAACCTAGATATGGTAGGTGTGTATATAAAAACAAACCTATATGCATCTTAACCCTGGATCTATCAAATGCTCAGAGAATGTTTGATCCCTCTCAACCCTTGATACATCCAAGGTTATGTTTAATCACTCTCAGCTACAATTTCACCAATATCAAGTTAATCAATTAAGCTGCCCCAAGAATTTTTATTATATTATTTAGAAACATTCTCAAACAAGGGCTACATAGTAGCTAGTCTCTGCTACTCAGTTTAAATATAGTGAAATTAAAGTAGAAAACAATAAAAATAAAAAGATTTAAAATTTTAAAATGTTATAATTAGATTAATTTTAATTTGTAATTAAATGCATTATTAAATTTTGTAAATTAACATTATTTGTATTGCAACACAGAAATAATTACTAATAGTTTATACTTGACTTTTTATAGTTTGTGGATGTGATCTTATGAAAATCTTATTATTAGACCTAGGTGTAGAGATTCTATCATAAATTTCTATTATACATTGGTTTGTGAATATGAGAAATTTCATATTTATTTGTATTACAAACATCTTATTATTTTGAATATCATTCATTCATTAATAGTGTAAAATCTATCATATGTGGTTAAGTTCGCACAAAAACCTAAGTGATCTCTACCCCTTAAAAATATAATGTAAAAATAAAAATATATCTCTTACATACCATTAATAAATATTTTAAATTACATATGTAATTTTAAATAATATATTTTTTATTAGATTATATTAATCATTAGCCATTTTTATAAATAGGAATATAAAATGATTATAGGCACTAACTAAAAAACTTATATCATAAATGTCTATCTTACATCTTGATGTGATTTATATACTTCTGATTAATAAATAGAGGCAAAAGGCAATAACATGTTCAATTTGATAGCCAATCAAATTGAACATAAATAAATTAAATTATTTAAGAAAATCATATATTTCAATGTATAATGTTATACTATAGATTTCTAATAAAACCTAAACTAATATAGTTTTGATAAAAAATCTATTGCAATATCCATTGCTAATAATTTAAAATTATAAATTTAATTTAATTTTCAAATTTATAATTTTAAATCATTAGCCAAACTGTTGGTCCTAGAATATTCTTGATGCCTTGAAAACATAAAGCCAACATTAACATGGAAACCATATTCATATAAATTCTATTATAAATTTGAGCTCACTGGCTGTTGACGAGGTCACTTTTTCCAGAGATCTTTCTAGAAGGTGGGTGTAATGCCCTGTGACTGGCGAGTCGCCTGGGCGCACCCACCCACCAACCGAAGTAGTGAATGCGTGAGTCGGACGAGTGACCAAACGGGAGAGACATGTTATGTGGGTGAGGTTGGTTGCACGTTTATATGTGGGCAAGTTGGAAACTTGTTCGCAGGCCGACTAGGCGATGTGGGTGAAACAGACGAGTTGAGGTGGGGCGATCCTGTGTGATGGGTGGGCTGATCTACACTTCAAACGAGTTTTGCAAATGGGTGAGTCATCCGAAGGTTGAAATGGAGGGTCGGTCGGGTGGCATGACCCCCGCTACCCACCATATACATAGGCGGGTGGAAGCATGGCGAAATCATCACTTTCGATCACCGCTCATCTACGAAATGCGAAGGAAGTGGAGGTAGGCACAGCAGGTAGGCACAGAACCACAGGGCGAATGCACCCACTGGTCGGGCAGGCAGACACGAGTTTGGCACATAGGTTGGGTGAACAGGTAGCACAGGTGGAGGGTGCACGAAGGCGCCCGCCCGCCGGTTGAAGACTCGGGTGGACGGTGCATGAAGGTGCCCGCCCGACGGTGAACTCGGGTGGAGGGAAGCACGAAGGCGCCCGCACGAGGACAACATGAGCTCGGTTGAGGAGTTCGGGTGGAGGGCTGCATGAGGGCGCGCTCGCCCGACTCAGGCAAGAGACTTGTGCGTTGAACGGTGAAGTGTGGGGGTGTGACCACCATGCAAGGTGTGCACGAGGTGGGCACCTGACACGGGTAAAACGTTGATGGAGCTTAGCTCCCGATCATTTGTAAATTCTCAAAATCATAATAAAATAATATTATTGCATATGATGATGTTCCCTCTACTGTTATGAATGTTTATGGATATGTTTATAATGTTAATGGATTCCACACATTAATATTATTAATGAAAGATGATGAATGTTAGGCGTAGTTCGCAAAGTAACTTAACAATGGAGCATGTTAGCTACTTAAGCGGTGCCGCACTCTTTCCAAATAACAAAAAAAGAATTGGGGGTGTGACAGATGGTATCAAAGCAGGATGCAGAGAACAGACATGTATGCAGGGAAAAGTTATGGAGAAATCGTGGATTAACAGTCTAGGTTTCGTGAACTTGATGGTTCATGGCAAGACCATTCAAGCTCTGGTGGACACAGGGCCCACTCATAACTTCATAACAACACGGTTGGCAAAAGAGGTTGGACTGATGATCTTCCCATCGAATGTGGAAGTCAAGGCGGTGAACTCTAGAGCTAAAGTAGCGGGTTTGGCACATGAAGTGCTTGTGCAGATAAAAGACTGAAAGGGTCAGTTGGACTTCACAGTGATGGAGATGAATGACTTCAATATGATATTGGGGCAATGTTTCTTGAAGGGAAACAAGGCAATTGTTGTCCCCTTCTGTGATGAGGTGGTGCTAGTTGGATAGTCACAAACTTGGACTTTGCCCACTCAAGGCAAAGAAGGGAAGTCAAGGTGTAGCATGTTACTGCACTAAGTTTGGAGAAGGCTATGAAGGAGTTAGATATGGAGACATATGTGGTGATGTTAAATGGAGTCAAAGGTGATGGAGTGGGGACGCCTGTTCCAGCCGATATTTCTAAGATATTGACCAAATATGCAGATTTGATGCTTGATGAGCTACCAATGAAGCTTCCACCAAGGCGTGCAATGGACCATAGCATTGAGCTTGAGCCAGGAAAGTAACCCCTGGCTAAAGCACCTTATCGGTTGTCAGGACCTGAGTTGGAGGAATTGAAATGACAGATAAAGGAGTTAGCTAATGTAGGTTTCATCAGACCTTCAAGGTCCCCCTATGGAGCTCCGATATTGTTCTAGCGGAAGAAGGATTCGAATGAGCTATACATGTGTTGTGATTACCATGCATTGAACAAGCAGACGATAAGGAACATGTATCCTTTGCCATTGGTTGTTGATTGCTTTGACAAGCTTGTGAAAGCTCGAGTGTTTTCCAAGATGGACTCGAGGCATGGTTATTATCAGGTGCGGGTAGTTGAAAGAGATGAGAAGAAGACCGTGATAGTGACAAGGTATGGTAGCTTTGAATTCCTTGTTATGCAATTTGGGTTGTGCAATGCTCCTGCTACGTTTTGCACTTTGATGAATGATGTTCTACAACCATACTTGGATTCATTCATAGTAGTATACTTGGATGATATAGTGGTGTACAGTGACAACATGGAGGATCATAAGAAGCACTTGGCGATGGTGTTCGAGCCACTAAGGGAAAATCAGTTGTACTTGAAGAAGTCTAAGTGTGTGTTCGCTCAGATCGAGATTCCGTTCCTTGGGCATATAGATGGTCAAGGGTATATATGGATGGAGCCGAGCAGAGTGAAGCCAATCGAGGACTGGGTTGAACCAAAGCATGTCCATGAGATGAGGGTGTTTTTGGGCATGACCAACTACCGACGGAAGTTTGTAGAGGGGTACTCCAAGGTAACATCATCACTGACAGACCTATTAAAGAAAGACAAGAGATGGAAATGGATGGACAAATGTCAAGAGGAATTTGGTGACTTGAAGAGGAGGATGGTTACAACACTAATATTGAAGTTGCCTGACTTGGAAAGACCATTTGAGGTACACATAGATGCTTTAGATTTTTCCATAGGAGGGTTTCTTATGTAGTATGGGCATCTGGTGGCATATGAGAGTCGGAAGTTGCAGGATAGAGAACGGAGGTGTTCGGTCCATGAGAAGGAGATGACTATTGTTGAAAATAATACTGAGAGGGGGGGGTGAATCAGTATTATCAGGATAATTATTATTTTTCAAAAACAACTGATATACGCTACTTCAATTTAATAAACTTGCGTATGTACGCAGTTATGCAGAAGAAAACCCGCGTATACAGAACATGCTTTTATTTTACTTAATCTTTCTGATGATTAGTCAGTGATGCAGAATCCAATAACAGTATCCAGAGACAGTAAAACAGAGCAGAAAGACAATCAGACACAAGAACACAAGATATAAGGTGGAAACCCAATGTGGGTGAAAACCACCTGCTGCAATTCGTCTCTATCTTCCTTTTTAAATTAGAAAACTTCTTTTACAATGTACTGGTGCATTCTTTTTACCAGTACGCAGGCTGCAACCTGCAGAGAGCTACTACTCTCTCTCGTTCTCCAGTTTCTCCTAAAGGGAGCAACAACCCC
>APFE030392108.1:0-36753 GCA_000404065.3 Pinus taeda | reverse complement strand
TCTGAACTGTAGGGCCCGGTGGTATGTGTGGATGAGTTTCCTTCCCCAAAATATAATTCTTCCATTACCAGATTGCCTACACAATGGAATACATCTCTTTGTCGTAAGTGGGATACTTCTGGACTATGTTGAAAAATGTCTCACTGTGATATGCCACTCGATGCCTGTGCTGAGTAAGGACTGCCCTAATAGCATAGTCAGAGGCATCTATATAGATCTCAAAGGGTTGTTGCAAGTATGATAATGCGAGCACTGTTGCTGAGAACAGGTGATGTTTCAACTTTGTGAATGCCTTATGTTTAGTTTCAAACCAAAAGAATTTTTCTTTCACTCCTCTCTTGGCGACTTGACTCAAGGGCTAAGTGATATGAGAAAATCCCAACACAAACCTACGATAGAAGTTCGCAAGACCTAGAAAGTTGTAGAGCTCTATGAGAGTGGTTGGAGATGGAAAATCCTAAATGACTTAGATCTTGGCTGGATCCACATGTACCCCCTATTCATCAATAGTGAATCCCAGATACTGAATTTGGGTCATGCCAAAAGTGCATTTCTCCAAATTAGCACATAAGTTGTGTTGCCATAGTGTTGGAGAACTTGTTGGATGTAGTGCAGGTGCTCTTCCAAACTCTAGCTCAATATTAGGTTGTCATCACGAATGAGTTGGTGAATGGCCACAAGATGTCATCCATTAGCCTCATGAAGGTTCCAGGAGCATTCATCAACCTGAAAGGCATAACCAACCATTCGAAAAGGCCCTCCTTGGCTTTGAAGGTAGTCTTCCACACATCAGAGTGTTATATTTGTACTCGATGATATCCTAACTTCAAATTGATCTTGCTAAAATATTTTTGCACCTTAATTTGGTTTAGAAGGTTATCGATCCATGGGATCAGGTACCTGTTCTGGAAGGAGTCTCCAAGTCCCATCCTTTTTCTATACCAACACGATAAGGGTCCCACAGGGCGATGAACTCGGTTGGATGTGACCTTTCTACAATAGCTCCTAAATTTTCCTTTTCATTTCATCGTTCTCTAGAATGGAACACCTATAGATAGGTCCATTGGGAAGCAGGACACCTATGCTCAAATCAATGGAGTGCTTCACCTGAGAGTGCAGAGGAGCCCCTGCATGACTTGTCCATCTATAGTTGTCATGTGGAGGGGTCTTGTCTAGAGGTAGTGGCCACCAACTTCTTCTTTCCTAGAGGGTGTATCATCAGGAAAACAAATTTCCCAGTTTTGGAAATGAGCTTACTGCATTGTTTTGCAGTAGGTTGTGCTACCTCTAGTATCCTATACAACTTATTTCCCAAAGTAACAATAATATCACAAGGCCTTAACTCATATACAACATGTTGCTTCCATAGGTATGATTTGCCTAATAATACATCACAAACATCAATGAAGGGCTTGATGTTGTATAGAAGGAGACATTGTCCTTGGTGAAGCCACCCAATGGTGTACAGTTGTTCATATGCTCGGGTCAGTAAGCCCAACCGCTTCATGAACTCTACTAAAATGAGGTTCTATTTGCTTCCGTTGTCGACAATGAACTGTAGCGAGGAGCCCTTTATCCACATCTAGGAGTGGAAGAGTAGCTCCTCCTCCTCTAGATCTACGGGTTCCTCCTTTTGGATGTTCACGGTGGCAATAGTGGGATTGCTCTCCACATCAATAATTTGGTTCCCTTTCTCATTCCTCTTATCAGCTTCTGAATTAGAGTCTAAACATGCATCTGATTTTGAAGACTTTAGCTCAACCACTAATGACTGCTTCTCCTGACACTCACTTATCGTGCGATTGTAGCTCTTATGGAACTCACACCACTTTCTTGTGTCCTTCTTCAACTTCACGGTGTTGTTCTCTGCTTATGGCTTTGGTGGGTTGTTTTGGGCCACCCCGCCTTGGCTTTATACTTTATTCAATGGTTTGGGGGTGCCTTTCCCTTTCTTCAGATTTGTAGATCCGAAGTCTTGCTTGTTCTCTTTAAACTTCTTCTTGATATTGACAATGAATCAGTAGGTTGTGCTAAGGGAGGGGATGTCTAATATCTCCATCGCGTCCTCGATGTACCCATGTAGGCAGCCATGGTATTTGAGAACCACATGTAGCTCAAAATTCATGATACCCAACTTTGTGCGAAGCGTATGAAAAATATTGGTAAACTCCGGAACATCTTGGAAAGCTCCTTTTCATAGCGTGTTCCGCTTTACATATTTATCCTCGTAGCTTTTGATAGGGTAGTACTACTCCTTGATGGCATTCTAGAATAAATTCCAACTAGGTGTAGCTGAAAACATTGAGGCCATACTTTCATCCTTCTGCTCATAGTAAGTTTCCCACGAGTCCTTGATGTGGGTGGCGGATTCGAGAAGAGAACATGTAATCTTTTCCCAGCTAGAAAAATCATCAATAGAAAAATACCCTTCTAGCAGATTTAACCATTTATCTATAGCATCTACACCTATTTGACCCTCGAATATGGGAATTTGAAAGTTAACATGTACCTTAAATGGTGTGGCACCTCCAGAGTAGCTGCTAGAAGTAGATGTGTCACCCCTAAGAAGCCGCTGAAGGATCTGGGCAAAGTTGTCCGTCATCACATTCCTTTGTCGCTCAAGGGTCTCTTCGAGAAATATTTTGATAATATCTCCTACCCCCTCATCTTTGTTTTGATCTACCATGGGAGGACGTCGGGATTTGCAAGGCTGGTCTTGAAAAGGTTAGACCAGTTCAAGCTCTAACCCATTATATCTCGACCTTGTTAGGGACATGCAAAGAAAAACAGAGAAACAACATACCAATCTGACACCACTGTTCCAAATTCAAATAGGAACAAAAAAAATTACAAAGATAACCATCAATACAAAGATACAACAAAAATAACACTTCATTTCATTAATGTAAAATACTGAAATATGCTTACAAACAAAAATGGAAATAAACTATCTCACGCAATGGTAACTTATCTCTGAGGAGAGATGTGGTGGCTACATGCCTCAAAACTTTCTTACAAAGAGGCATGAAGGCCTATTTATTATTGAGAAGTAATGCAAAACCCTAATCATCCAGAACCCTAACTCTACGAGATGATTCACCAAACTATGGGCCCCATTTTGAATAAATTGGTACATGAACTTCCCGGGGTCGTAACGTTGGCATACGATCTCCATTTGACGCACACAATAGCTCGTTACAAAGATATATCTAAGGAATACAACTTTGGGAGGAACAAAATAGTTCATGCACCACTAGTTGTCCCATTTTTTTCAAAAAACATCGTTTAGGGCCTCAAAACGGCTCCAAAAGTTCAAAACCTAAAAAACTGCCAAAAATAGTAAATTGTGTTGCAAATAACGAAACCGAAAAACTGAAGGAAACAATGGTTGGGGTCCAAGTGGAATTGGTGGGTGGCCACGAATATCCAGGTGGATCACATGTACATACAATCCATCACATGAGCAACACACATATTGACATTGATATTTTTACATGGAAACCCAAAGCGAAAAAACCACCAATCTATTTTTTATTATGATGTAAATCAAGCACCTACTTAATTACAACAATTTTTTTGTGAAAACCCACTATTAGGAGGCACTTGTCCCATTAAAATGGAATGCACCCACTTGCCAAGAGGCATGAACCTCTTATGAATGCAAGCCACTACATACTCTAGCCATTGTTTTACCTTTCATGCAAGTTTCAAACTATAAACAAGGGCAGTTACATATACAAAGAAATATCAATCTAGTTCACTTAGTTTTCTACTCTTGATCCGCTACTATTCCACAGGGTCTCTTTGCCTCACACAACAACACGCTATCCTCTTCTCACTCTTTTGCAACACATTATACTCATTCTTCTACACTAACTTGCATGTGCTCACCTCTTGACCACCTATTTCACAAGCTTTCTGCACTACTTTTCATTAGTTCAACACTTGTTCTATTTGTTGAACTTTCACACACATTTCTCTAATCTCTTTAGTAGATACACGAAAATACTGTATTCCCCATTTTCTCAATAGAAATATTGAGTTTTGTTTGTATGCTACAGTGAGCACAGTGTTTTCACTATCTACACTGAGCAGAGTGTACTCCTGGCATGGTACTTCATTCTTTTTTTGCCTCTCTTTTCATAAATCATTCCACCGCATTAAAACATGAGGATGGTCTCCATTCACTTCATTATCTCACTCTCTTATTCTCCATGCTGATAATTTAATCTCAGTCCACGTAGAGACTCCAATGAGACTCCCCATCCTTATTCATGGCTCATAGAGATTGACTATACTTCTACATGGCTTCTTTATTGTTCAATGATTTCTAAAAGAGGTGCATGAGAGATGAGAGATGGATTTCTTTCAAAATGAAGACAAGTCCAATAATTCTTCCCTAAGAATCCTAGTCCTTGTCACCCTTACACAGTGATCTCCATAGTCACCATTAACTTCATCAATGAACTCCTTTGTCCACATTTACTCAGCTACCCATCCATCCAATGTTCAATACTCCTTTGTGGTAAACTATCAAAGCCCTTTTATTTCATATCTTTTATTAAAAGGACCTTATGAAATTGTAAAATCCAATTTTCTTTTAACTCCTTGTGCTTAACCATTTTATCACATTTCTCCATAGGAAGGAGTTTCATGACCAGGGGCATAATATTCAAGTCCTAATGCCTTAAGGCCCTTGTCGAGGGCCTATATTTTTGTGTTATAGCTCACATCCTTGACTCTTTCGGGCTTCCATAACCAAGAGCCACCAACATGGGAGCTCCTAGGCACCAAAACTTTCTCACAACTTCGTTACAGAGAAGTTATGAAATTATGACCTTTGAATCACTTCCAACGTAATGTATTCACAACACTTAGGTCCTACGCACTCCCTCAGAAGATCCCTCCATCTTAAATTTTCCAAACTGCTAAAGTAACTAAGTTATGATGTCTCCTTCGTCTAAAATACTCCTTAACACTTGGATGCTCAATTTGTTGTAGGGTCTCCCATGACCATGTTACAGTCACATCAAAGCTTCACACGTGGGATCAAACATTCCCATAAAGTAATTAGAGAAGAGTTATGAAAACTACAATCTCTAAAATTCTAACCTCTGAGATGAGGCCATGTTGATGTCATCAACTCCATGTGGTGCCTCATTAGTCGCCACATGTCTCACAGGGATTTACCACATGAAGCACCCAAAATGGTGAATATGAATGCCCGTGTCCTCTATACTGCCACATCACGATGACATCGTCTTCCTGGCCAAGTTCACAAGGCCAATCACCTATTGCCATGTGTCCTAATGGAGGTGAGAAAAGGGTCCCTCAACCTTTTACTTTGCAACAAATTATTACCTCTAATATTTCTTATGCCTCCAATATTCTTCCCTAATTTCCTATTCTTAGGTCAAAACTTTATTAAAAAGGAATATGATTGAGGTTACAAATTTTTGAGGTCTTGATATGCTGGTTTGCTTCAATATTTTGGCGTGCTTTGTACTTCAAGATCCTCTCTTTAGGAGTGCATAATTTTTTATCTAGGAAGCCATTTGGAAACTTCCAAACTGTTGGAAACCTCTTTCAAAGCACTTTCTAGTGGACAAGGTGAGATGTTTTTGGCACCTTAGCCCTTATCTTGTACATGGAATCTTGGACACCCAACCACCATACTCATAATTTTATGGCTTCTACAATAATATTGCTACTATGTTGATTATCTCCTATTGACTGCAACAAACATAGGACACCCTCATATTGACAGATAAATCATATAAATGTTAACATCAGCTACCATAAACCTCCATGTTGATCTTGTTTTCATCAATGCCAACACACTAGCAACCATTAGCCTTCTAGATAATACCATGTGTCCAACATTAGATTCTAGTCACTTTTCTCTTAGTTCCCATGGTCAGCTATACTAACAAGGGCTTATATTGTTTTTCTTTATCTAATTTACACCTTTCAACTACAACAAGGGAAACATCACTTAATGTAGATCTTGGATCCATATTAGTACATGTTTATCTAGGTTGGAGTCTAAAATAATATTCTAAAAATAGGTTAATTTTCTTTCTCCCTTTAAGGGTTTTCACATACATCTAGTTTTATCATTCATTTCCAAATCAATCACAAAAGCATGGCACATGGGCAAGCCATGTCAATATGCCACATCTTCAAGGCCCATCATCCTTGTCACATTACCATGGGACATCATCCTATGATGTCATCATTATGTGTCGGTACCTACTCATCCATGTAGTTTCTTGTTTTCTTATGTGGAATTTGCATTATACTTGTGGTAGGTTTCATCAGCTAACCCTAAGTTACTACTAATACCAACACATTATCAAGGGTTAGAGAGAAAAATTCAATCCCTAATAGATAACTAATTCATACATAATTCATGTCCAAGAATAAATTAATTTAACAAGGAAAAATAATTTCATCTAATTTATGTAAAATAACTATCAAAATTTTAAAGTAATTCTTAACAAGTACAAAATGCTAGACACAATTGTTTTGTGGCTTCTAGAGTATTTAACTATTCTCAAAAGGTGTCTTATTCTCAAAAGGAGTCCATGGGTTCTTTGATAGATGATGATCTCATGCACTATTAAGACACTCCTAGATTTTAAGTCAGGTGTTCAATTCCCCACTTTGTTTGGGTGTTATCCTTGGATATGAACATGATGTAGCTAGACCTACACCACATTTACCAAAAAAAAAAAAAACATTCTTGCCTTAATCGATAAATTAATCTTGAATTATTCAATAAATAATATATCTAAAACAAAACTATTTCACTCTAACAAATACACAACACTTGAATAATACTTCAAGAATATTATTTCACTCAACTTAAGCTAGAAAGTATTTGCAGCCAAACACCATTAAATTAAATAAGAAATTATATAAAACAATGCGGATATGAAGTACTCATTTGTGAGAAAGAAGACATCTAGTGAAACTAAGAATATCCGAAGTTTTCCACCCAACCATATGCAGATCCCAAGATTATCACCCAACTCATTGGAAAACTGCACCACCTAGATTCGTAATAGCACTACGAGATATGTTCAAGTTGTCCACATTCGTCTTTGATGGTTTCCAAGTTCTAGTCTTGTGGTGAATCCCATGTGAAGCTTCGCTCTCTCTCTGTGTGCATGTGCAAAAATATAGTACCAACAGGCTAATTTGCTTCATCAACATAAGATTAATACTCAAAATATTACATACATTTGCAATCATACATTTGCAATCAAAGCATTAATAGAAAATGATAACTTCAAATGATAACATGAAATGATCTTGTTCTAAGTACAAAATATAATGCGAGAGAAGTGGATCGTGCATTATTTTACAAAACTAAATGAGAGACATTAATCCCGCATGAACAATAACATATACCATGCAAGATAAATGGATACTGCATATTTTTTTCAAAACTAATTGACATCCAACTATAACAATAGTTTATTTCAAAAACTAAATGACAGCCAACGATAACAATAGTTTAATTCTAATGCTAAAATTCGCTTGACAACTGAATTCTGTCATTATCTGTGTGAAAACACGCTAAGAGAACTTATTAGTGTATAACTAGTTATATCTAAATGCCACATGGATACCAATTGCGTATCCGTCTTCTGATACTTGTTCATCACGGCCGGGATCTTCTTGAGCTTTTAAATCACCGTTGGCAAGCTCAATCCCATGTTCAATGAAATTTGGTTGAGGTACTGCCACGTTTGTCAGGTGATCATGATGACCAAATCCGAAGAAATGAGATGAAGGTAACGGTGGAGGTACAGATGTGCCTGGAAGCTGATAACCAATTCTGAAGTCGTCTTGGGGACGCAGCAGTGGAGGGATGCCCATGTTTTCATGGTGATCATCCACTCTGAAAGATTGTGTGGTTGGTAGCAGTTGATGTATAGCCATGTTTTCTTGCTGGTAACCATTATCAGATACGAAGAAGTCCGGCGGCGGTACAACACTGTTTGCAACTTGATATAGAGTTTGATCGACATCATCAAAACTGAAGAAATCTGATGGAGATACAGCTGTGTTTGCAACCTGATAACCCGATCTTAAGAATTCGGGCGGGGATATCGGTGCACGTACAGCCATGTTTGGGACTTGATTGCCAAATCTGAAGAATTGTTGCGAAGGTAACATTGCAGGCACACCCATGCTTGCCAGATCATTACCAAGTCTGAAGAATTCTGCCTGACGTAATGATGGAGGTACAGCCATGTTTCCTTTATGCTGACCAAATCTTAGGAATTCTGGTGTACGTGGTGGTGCAATTACGGCCATATTTGCACGTCGATCACCGTGTGCTTGGAATTCTGGTAGAGGTGTAATTCCGTATCGAGGAAAACCTTGTATACGATGCCCCTGCTGCTCTGCGGGAGGTCGTCGTGTTAGCCTTCTGAGCGGAGGAAGACCAATTTCAAGCAAATCAGTTTGACGTTGTTGTCTTCGCCTTTTAAGGGGAGGCCCAATTTCCACATCAAGCAACTCAGTTTTGTTGTCTATCAATTCCTTCAATGCTTCCTCCCTAGCCGCCAGAGCCGCATTATCTTCGATCTCATTCTCTATATAGCTACACCTGTTGCATACTTCACAAGGTTTCCCCGACGCTCCACTGTATCGACGATACTTCACAAAATATTTTATATCAATATTACAAGATTCTTAATTCACCACCTTTATCGTGGATATTATTAACCTCTAAATAGACTTTGTTACGATACCATCGCTTATCAATATGGCATGCCCAAAAAACATAACTCAATTCAAATTCAAAATATTTTATAACAATATGACAAGATTCTTAACCATGGATATTCAGCCCCACTTTGACATTGATATTATGAAGTTATAAATATGATTTGTTACAATACCATTGTCGATGTACCACTAGTTTTCTTGTCCTTCTGCATACAAGGCTATACCACATCTTTCTGCCCACGGTTCTTTCTTTCTCCATACTTTGGTTTTTAATGGAGTTTGTTCCTTTTGAGATATTTGCCGAAATTTACTCTTTCATTTAGATTCTTCATGGCCAAAGTTGTTATAGATTGAGAATTCGATTTCATTTTGAAGAAGAGAAAAATTGTTATATGAACTTTTCCTGATCCCTATCACATTCATTTGATTTTGTGCTCCTCTAGTCATGATAGTTTTGTAAGCAACACATTGAGTAGCTTTGTGTCCAAAATTATGACATGAGATACATTGACCATTAAAGAAGTTCCTGCAATTATCGAATCTACTGACCTGGTGATTGTAGTTTCTATTGATATTTGCCTTTGACACAAATTGAGTTTGATTTACCTATGGTTGATTGTGGCTTCTATTCATCATTGAATTAAATTGAGCCTAATTTATGTGGTGATCTCCTTTATGCCTTTGCTGATGATTGTCAAATTGCTCATTTCTCTTTCATGCATCAAGATAGCTTTTAGTAGAGGTTGATGACTTCTGTGACTGAGATGCTTCCTCAGTATATCCAAGACCTATATTTATCAGAGGAGAACACTACACTTTGATAATTTCATTTAAGGTTTCCGATTCTTTAGAAAATCTAAGATTGAGAGCTTTTGTTTTCTCAAGATCCTTTCTTAGACCCACAATTTCACATTCCAGTTTTTCATTGTGTTTTTCTCTTTCAACAAGCTGGTATATCAAGGTATCTATAATCATATTCTTTTCTTCTAAATAGATCCTGAGTTTAGAGATTTCTTCATAAAGGTCATCTTCATCTAAAGCATCCAAAAATTCATCATTTTCATAGGCCATCAGATGTCTATAGTCATTATTATTTTCATCTTCATCACTATTTGATAGACCATTGCTATCTTCATGAGTATAGTAGCTCTTTTTACTTACACATTGTTTTCTATTCCATTTTGTAGATTCCTTCCCTTTATCATATTTATCTTTATGAGTACATTTGGCAGCATAATAACCGACTCTACCACCGTAGATTTTAACCCATAGAGAAATTACCTGCATACAAATTCCAAAACACAAAAAATAAACAATAGCGAGAGCATAACACATAAAACACATATACATAGAGATTTTCCACTGGATCCCAAATCTGGGACTACCAGCTTGACTTTTCATTATGTTCCTTTGAATGTTACAATACATATTTATACATGCTGAAGCATCCAATACCATGGACCGAAAAACCATCGTGTCCAAAACCATTGACTGAAAACCATCGCGTCCAAAAAAACATGTGCGAAAATCATGCACAAAACCATAGGTAGGTCGACTCAACCTAACATAGGGTCCAAAACCAAAAAAATTTGTGGCACTTCCACGAACCCCATAGAGTGGGGTTACCTACACCCCTCAAACCCCCTGTGACCCCCCAGCTATGCAATCGATGCAATGAAGGGGGGGCTTTGCCACCCCTCTAACCCCCTGGTTAATTATGTGGGCTAGTCATGGAAAGAATATAACACAACCAAAAAACCACATCCATAACATTAGAAAGTTAGTTTACCTCTGAATCTTCCAGAACCCTGTTGAAGCTTCTTGAAAAATTTTACTTCCTCTTCTTCTTCTAAAATATGTCCTAGTTCATTGAGTTCTTATTTTCCTTTTGTTGAAGCTTTAAATGCGGCTTCTCTCATATCTGATGGACCTCATTTTCTCATCTCAAAGGCAGTTAAGATTCCATGAAGTTGTGTCATAGTAATAGTCTGTAGATCCTTCTTTTCTTCTATGGTAAATAATTTTGATTCAAATTTAGCAGATAAGGATCTTAAAATTTTTTCAACCAAGGTAATTTCCTTTATCTCTTCACCCAGACTCTTCATGCAATTAACAACCTCATCTATACACAAGAAGTAACTAGCTATACTTTCATCATTGTCCATCTTGAGAGTTTCTTATTGAAATCTGTGAGCTTGTAGTTTAGCATGTTTTACCTCAGAGTCTCCTTCGTAGCTTAGAATGATTTTGCCTGATCTTTCTTTGGCTGATTTGAGATGAATAAATTTGACAAACTTTGATTGTGACAAACTTCCTAATAATGTATTGACAGCCTTGACATTGGTTTCAAATTCATTTTTACCTATCGTATCTGCAGGAACTGCTGATGGAAATGTATATCCTCCTTCCATGATTTCCCAGACATTTTATCCAAGAGATTGAAGATAGGACGTGGTTCTTACCTTCTAATAAACAAAGTTGCTCCCATCAAATATTGGCAGTTTCATGGATTCCTCGCTTTCTTGATCACTCATGATGTGCGATCTAACTTGAAGTGATCAAGCTTCTTCTAAAGGACCTACTCTAATACCAATTGTTGGAAACAATACTGATAAGGGGGGTTGTGAGTCAATATTATCATATCAATAATTTAATTTTCAAAAGTGATTTGTATACGCTACTTCAGCTCCATGAACTAGCATGTACACACAACTATACTTAATGAAACCACCGTATATGCAGAGATCTCAAATTATCATGTAGTGAACTTTAATCAGTATATCAGCAATTCATTAGACAATGCAGTAAAATGAAAATAAAGAATCACACATAAGAAACACACATAAACACCAAAATATAAGGTGGAAACCCAATGTGGGTGAAAACCACCTGCTGCAATCATATCTGTCTTCTTTTAATAATAAGAAAATTCTGTTTAAAATTTTTGTATTAGTGCAGCCTTATACTAGTACATAGGCTTCTACTTGCAAAAGGCTACAATCTTCTCTCATTCTCCAGCTTCTACTGGAAGTGAGCTACAACCCCCTAGCTCTTGTACTAGCTGATATGTTTAGTAGTATGAAGGTGTTGACCTACAAAGGGCTACAACCTTCTCCTTTCTTGCAAGGAACACATTTCATAAATTTTCAGACTCGATCCATCAACAATCATCATTCAATAATCATATATATCTGCATCAATCAATCAATCACTTGGACAACCCATCAATCTGATCTTTTAGAATGTTGTCACCAGAATACAGTAACTAGAGTCCACTCTAGAACCCAGAACACTACAGCAACAAGCAGCAACAACTAAAACATAGATGATAAGTTATACACTACTTTCTTATGTTGAACATGTGCGTATACGCACTTTCCTGAAATCCAACCAATGTATACATCTGCAAATATTAATTCATAATTCTAGAACTATACCAAAATTAAGTTATACCCAGATCATATCATTTATAGAATCATATACTCGTCAATATCCAGATCTAGAATATTCATGAGAAAACGAACATAATGATAGTTCACTTTACGCCTTAAGATCTTGATCCATGATTAGATCTTATCCTCAATAAACCACTAAGGTTCCTCCCTAGTTCAGGTCGAGTAATGCCCTATAACACAATAACCTGCATACTAGATCTCACTCTTCATCAGATATTTAATACTTGAGTACCATGGCCTAATGATCTTCTCCTCCTTCTATAGTTTTATGCTTTTCTCAATACAATGGACAAAAACCACTTAGGACCAATACCCTGGATCAAATAGCTAGGTTCAATACCTCGGACTCAACACCTTGGACCAATAAAATGGATCAAAATACCATGGACCAAATACTTCGGACCAAAAACATATTTTTCCAAGGTATATGCGCTTTTCCTTTTGTGAAAGTGTGTGTGTACATATACGCGACTTGTATACAGTGAACCCACATGTATACGCGGTTTGGCTAATGATGAACCTACATATACCTCTCTTTCTTCATTATGTGAAGTCTAATCTCTAACTATGAGTTGTTAACTTGCTGTTTTGTGATCTGTCATTTGAGTGAGTTGCCATCAAGGACAACACCTGTGTCATAATGCCCATTACCAACACACAATGATGGAAGGATAGAGGTTTTCAGCCACACGCTGGTACACTTGTTGCGATGTTATTGTGGGAAACATCCCAAGTTGCGAGATGAATAGCTTTGTTATGTGTAACGTGCATACAATTGAGCAACACATTCATCTACAAAAAGCTCACTTTTTGTGACACCTTTTGGCTATCTACCTAGAGATCCATTGGACATGGTCTTTAGGAAAGAGGAGGATATCAATGCATGAGATGATAGGGACAAATAACATAATTTCATTCAGCGGGTACAAGTGATTCGTCAGGCTTTGCAAGACTAGATGGAGAAGAGTCAAGCTCAGTATAAAGCTCGACATGATAAGCACCAAGTTGACCATAATTTTAAGTTGGGGACAACGTATGGCTCCATATCAGCAAGGATGGAATGAAGGGAGAAGGAAAGAATTTGAGACCCATCAGACATGGTCCCTTCACCATATTGGCAAATATCGGAGACAATGTTTTCTGTCTTGACTTACCTACTTATATGTAGATCTACTTAGTGGTAAATGTAGAAAACCTAAAGCTTTATGAACCTCCATCGATTATGGATACCAAGGAGGCTGAAAGGACTCCTATAGTAGATGATTTTGCACCAGACTATCTAGATAAGTTTCCTGAAGATATCATACTCGATCAAAAAGCCAAAACTTCACAACAAGGAGATGTGGAGTATATCTATATTGGCTTCAAAGGAATGCATCCAAGAAAAGCTCGATGGATGGAGAATGAAAAAGTGAGGGAGAAATTTCCTCACTTTCCAATTGATTGAAAGGTCTTTTGGTGGTCCAAAATCTCTTAGAGGGGAGGATTGATCGAGGTGGATCTTCGAAAAAGTACTAGTGGTATGGTAAAAACCTCAAAACTCAAAGTGGCAGAATGTTAATTAACTTAGCATTGGAACGAAGTGCTCATCATCCTGATTCCAACAATATGAATGACACTCAAATCTGAGTCCATATGATGAAGTTAGAGAAAGTAAAAGTTTTAGTTTCACTTGTCCAGGTGGCAAGGGAAGATGACATGGAAAAAGTCTCACTAAATGAGGGAGAACCACATTGTAGGTTTCCATTGGGTCCCTTATATTGCATATCAGTGCAAGAGGAAGAAGCAGCTTAAGAATTAACCTCGATAGGGTCCCAACTGTGATTGCGATATCGCAAATCGTAGATCAAAGGTGGAACACATATATGAATTAGCACCGGTGGAAGGGGATCAGTAGCATGGAGTGAGACCCTAGCCCATGCCGATTGCGATTGACAGGGAGGATCTACATTCAATATGTTATATGTTGTGCTTTATAAATCTCACGGGTCGGCCATATCGCAGAGTGCTAAAGTTGGGTTGAGACACCGATGGGCTCCACGCTGATTACGATTTGTGGGGAGGAAGCAGACGTGATGTATTATATATTATGTTTTAGAAGCGAGTGGGTCCATATATTGTAGATGTGTCTGTTGTATTGACTTTGGATTGTCCGCTGATAGATAAAAGCACGAATAGACACGTCGCTAGGTGTTAAGCATTGTTAATGCGTTTTCTATGTTCAAATAGGATTTCACTATTATTACAAGGTTGTTCCCATATAACCTTCCAACCCAATCCCACTTGCCTAAACTTGGTTATTATGTTAAAACTGCCGCGATTTTGAAGGATGTTGCCATGCTTATATATATGACTGTTATGACGGAAAAAGGGAGGGGGAGTCAGCAGATAGTTGAGAAGAACACGCATGCAACAGACCCTAACCTTGGAAGAAAATCGGACATTACCTTGAGTATAGGGAGGTTCTGAGAGGTTTCAGAAGGCCTGATTATCCAAATTGGGAGTTTGGATAGGTGTGTTTGCTAGGAGTTCAGTGGTACTATCTGTTTCTGAAGTTGGGATCTCCAATCTCTTCCGATCTTTAAGCTTTCAGGTATAAATGGTGTAACTTCTTGTTTCTTGTACTTTTATCTATTTTATGCCACTAATTGAATGAAGGCCTCCCCACTATTGAGCAGGGCCCAGAGACATAGTCCAGATTATATGAACTCCGTAATCAAATCATTGTTTCATTGTTTTTTGTATGTTCCTTGCCTGATCATTCCTTGGCTCCACGAAGAGAATGTTGAAGTACTGATTTAATTTCTCTTCCATTTTCTCATGAGAATGGATAAGGTTTCCTTCTTTATTCTTTAGTGCTAGTATTCTATTATTCCTTATATGTTGGATCATCGTTCGATGGAAGAATGCAAAGTTTCTCTTCCAACACTTTAGCCAATTTATTCTAGATTTTTTATGCCAGAGTTTCTCTTCTTCTAATACCCTTTCCACCCAACTTTGTTGTAGCTTGATCTCTTCTTGTTTTCTTTGATCTATGATACCCTCATTGATGATTTTTTGTTGGAGTTCCATTTTATGCTCAAAACTCCTTTTGTCGATTATTATATTTCCAAAAGTTTCCATATTCCACTTTTTGATTTCCTCTTTGATGGTTTTCAATTTCTGTTGAAATATATACATTGTATTTTTGGTTCTTGACATCGAGTTGCTCCAGCATTCTCTCATCTTTCCTAAGAAGCCCATGTGCTCCAACAAAAAATATTGTTATCTGAAAGGCCTTTTTTGGGCCAGGTGAGATGTGAAGCTTCAGGGAAATCGGCCAATGATCCAATGAAAAATTAAGCGATAGTGGAACCATTGATTCTCAAGATAGTGGTTATGGATTGATGAGTTGCAACAAAGGAGATGAGATCATACAACGAGCTTTCCCACATGGTCATTATTCCTTCTACTGATCTGATGGAAGAATTGGCTATGTAACTATATTATTTGAAGCATGAGATGAAGTTGAGAAAAATGAAGTTTATTTTCTTGAATGAGGAGGATATCAGGTTTGTCAACAAGGATTTTATTTTTCAGGATTATTTTCCTTAATGGACCATTAAGTCTTCTAATATTCCAAGTAATACAATTCAATTGTAAGGAGTGGGGGTTAGGGCTAGGTACTTTACCTTTCCTTTGTTGATGAGTCTGGCTCCCAGTTTTTGAAGAAGCTGGCTGGTGGTTTTCCTTCCTCTTTTGTGGCTTGGAAATTTTGGGATATACCTTCACACTGTTATTTTTCTAGGATGAGTTTGGTTATTTTTATTTCAGATGGTGGATGATCCGAGCTATGCTTTAATTCCTCTTGGAGGAGATAGGCTCCTTTTATTTTCTAGAGTTAGTCTTTTGGGTTTGCTATTATTCCATTGTCTTCCACTCCTCTATTATTGATATGCGTTCTACCTCTTCCAGGGCTTCTTGTATGGCACTTTCCTTAGTGTTTTCATCCGTCAATATTTGTTCCATTTCTATGTCTTATTGTGAGTTCTCATCCTCTTTGTTGTTGTGATCCAAGCCTCTGTCCTCTTGTTCCTGATTTGCTACAGACTACTTATCTTCTCTTCCTTCATCCTTTGCTGGGTTGATTGGTAATGTCTATCCTTGAATATTGTTCAGACCCTTAAACTGTTTCTGGTTGACTGCATGTTTTTGTTCCTTTCTTGTATTATTTTTCCTAGTGTTTTTATTTCTTGTGTTTTCTCTAGTAAAGCCCTCGTTATTGTTTTTCTAGTTGTTCTACTCAGTGTTCTGAGCCATTTTGTTTTGTGTAAAATCCTTGAAGAGGTGTCCATCCTCATGGAACTTTATACAGTAAAACGGAGTATGTTCGTTATCTATTCTTTGGAGCCAAAACTCATCACTGAAAATTAGTTTTCTCTCTTCTGGGAGGGCTCTGAAGACATCAATATATACACATATTCTGGCATATGAGACATAGTTTCTACTTCGTGTGCCTTCTAACATTTTTATATACTCTCCCAGTTCGTCTCCTATGCCTTTGAGGATTGAAGGAGCCCAATAATCTATTGGCAAGGAGTAGAGGCCTACTGAGACAACGAGTCTTGTGAAATTCTCTTTATCAAGAGTGAAGTTTTCTTTCTAGAATCTCATATACAATCGTGTTGAGGTAAAGAGGTAGGGAACTCATTCAAATATCTTATATCTATCTTCTAATAGGTTGAAAATCAATATAAAGAACTCGTTTGAACCTATTTGGAGAATGCTTTCCCCCTTTGAATTCCATTTGGCTTGGAACCACTAGTTGAGGGTGCTTTTTTCCCATTATTGAGGACAACTTCTTGACTTCTATGAAACATTTAATTAGCTAATGTCTTAATTAGGAATTAAATATAATCACCTTAATGATCTTATTAGGAATTTTTTATGGATAAAATAAATTTTTTTCATAATTAAATTGCATCCTTTTTCCTCTTTCAACAATATGTACTCAACCATTAATTTCCCAGCTTTGCATTTATTTATAAATAAATAAAAACATAGTTTTAACACAATTATTATCAACGAAAAATTACTAATAATTAAAATGTTCATATGCTTTTCCTGTAGAGTACTCAAAAAAATATAATAAAAAACCAAATTATGCACAATTATTTATAATCACATCACTAAGAAAGGATATACCACATCCTACCCAACCTAAATTTGACACTGTCCTAGTGTCCAATCAATACTTTATCTCTAAAAATACTTCAAATTTCATGAAAACACAGAAGGATAAGCTTCCTTGAAATAATGCTCTAGCTCTGAGGTTGCTTCCATTGGAGTGAAATTGTTTCCATTGAACATTCAACTACACTACATATGTATTCCAGAGTGTAACTGCCCTTCGGTCTAGAATAGACAATGGTTGTACTAGAAATGCTCCCTCTGGTTCCACTTGTACAACATGTCAATCAATCATATGAGATGAATCGTGTACATACTTTTTGAATGTTGAAACATGAAATACATTATGAAACTTAATATCAGTTGGTAGGGCTAGTTGATAGACAATGGGTCCAACTCTGGCTAACACCTCAAAGGGTCCACAATATCTAGGAGATAACTTAGCATAATTGCAAATTCTAAGTGTACTCTTCTTAGGCTTGAATTTAAAATATAAATGATCCCCCCACATTGAATTCCTTTTGATTTCCTTTCAGATTTACATAGCTTTTCTAATGATATTGGGCTGTTTTCAAATTTTGCTTAACTGATTTAACTATCTCTTCGATTTCCTTTAACATGTACAGCCCTAACATCAACCTGTCTTCAGGAGGGTGCAAATTTAATGGTAATCCAAGTCCTCTTTCATACATGACTTCAAAATGGCTCATTTTTAGAGATTTTTATATCCATTGTTATAAGAAAATTAAACTAAATACAAATAGTCCTCACATTTGGTTTATGTGTCTTTCACATACATCCTTAACATGTCCTCTAATATTTGACTGGTCCTTTCTGTTTGACAATAATTTTTAGGATTATAGGATGTACTAAATTTCAGCTTAGTTCGCATGTTTTCAATAATCCTTTCCACACTTTGTAGGTGAAATTTGCATCTCTATCGAATTAGAATCTTAGATATCCCATGAAGTCTAAAACTTTCTCTCATGAAAAATTCTACAATATTTATGGCCTTGAAAGAATAGTTGATTGGAATGAAATTTTCTTCTTTAGTAGTTTTGTCAACCATAACCATAATGGAATCATGCTATTTTTTTTTTGGTAACCATATGATGAATATATTGAAATGGTCTCCTATTTCCACTCTAGAATGGGTAGTGGTTGCAACAAACTAGTAGAGTTATGATGGGATGAATTAACATGTTGGAATTTAAGACATCTTATTATGTACTCAATTATTTCACTTTTCATATTTGGCGACTAAAATCCTTTTTTAATGTAGCGATCAACCTTTTATACCTAGGATGAGCCATTGTTGGTATTTTATGTAGCTCATCGAAGACAAAAGAAAAAAAATCATATTTATATCATTAGGAATTTAAATTCGGCCTTTAAACTGCAATAAAGATTGGTAGTTAACTGAAGAATCCTCTTTCTCCTTAACCAATTTATCAATTTTTCTGAAATTTTTCTTTAATTTTCAGATATTATAAATTAGAATTTGTAGTTGTTTTGACCTTTTCTAATATTTTTTTTGACCACTAATTGCTTATGTATCATTAATATTCTTAAGTTTTTTCTTAAGGAATTAGTTCTTTTGTTTCCCTTCCCTTTAATGTGTGTAATCTAAAAATCATATCCACTAAAAAAATGCTAACCATCTTGCTTATCTAACATTTAAATTAGGTGGATCAAATAGGTATTTCAGACTAACATTATTTGTCCTTATCTAGAATATCCTCCAAATTAAATAATGTGTCCACATTGTGAATGCATAAATGATTGATGCCAATTCTAGATCATGAGTGACATAATTTTTCTTATGTTCTTTCAATTTTCTGGATTCATAGAAAATAACATGACCATCATGTAGCAAGTCTTTCCCTAGACCTTCCTTACATGGATATATATAAATCACAAATTCCTTATTGGGATCAAGTAATCTTAATATTGGATTTGTGTTCAAAATCTACGTTAGTTTGTAAGAACTATCTTGATACTTTTGACTCCACTCAAATTTGATTCCCTTGTTTTGTAGATTAGAGATTGGATAAGAAAGTTCAAAGAATTCCTCTATAAATCTCTTATGATAGAATGTGATGCCTATAAAGGATCTAACTTCTTCCACATTCTTTTGTTTTTTCCACTCCATTATTTCGTTTATATTCTTGGGATCTACACTAATCTCTTCTTTTGATATTACATATCCTAGATAATGAATTTGTTACTAATAATGAACACCTTAAATGTTGGTCATGCTCATCTTTACTCTTTGAGTATAATAGAATATTGTCTATAAAGAAATTTACAAACTTATCTAGAAATGGTCTTGATACACTACTCATTAGACAAATGAATGTAGCAGGTACATTAGTAACCCCAAATGGAAGTACGAAAAATTCATAGCTTCTATAATCTGTGTGAAGTTTTGTCTTGTATATGTTTTCATCCTTAACCCTAATTTGACGATATACCAATATCAAATAAATTTTATAAAATATAAAAAATCCTCTAACTTGATTAAATAAGTCACCTATTCTTGAAAAGTTATATTTATATTTTGTAGTCAGCCCATTCAGCCAATCCATTCCTATGAGGACATCATAGGATCTTAATGTTAATATGTTCATATTGAGGGTAGTACGCATTCCATTGATCTATTGGAATGAGGAATTACTGGGGGGGTGAATTCGTTATAGTGAAATTATTTCAATTTTAAGTATAAGTATTTAACTCTTTTCACTATGGTTAGTTACTTGTGAGAGCTTTCATACACAATAAATATGATAAAAAATCCATCACATGAGTATCATGCGCATATTAACACAGTGATTTTTACGTGGAAACCCAAAGGGAAAAGAACACCAATCTCTTTGTTATTATGATCTAAATTAAGAACCTACTTATTTACATCAATTTGTTTGTGAGAACCCACTCATAGGAAGCACTGACCCCGTTAAGATAGCAAGAAAATACTTGCCAAGAGGCACTAACCTGTTATGAATGCAAGCCACCACCTACTCTAGCTGTTGTTGTACCTTTCATTCAATTTTCAAAATGAAAAAAGGGGAAATTCCATATACAAAGAAATAATAATCTAGTTCACTGCAATATAATACCTTTTCTCTCAGTCCTCTACTATTCCAGAATCTCTCTTGGCCTCACACAACAACACTGCCCTCTACTCACTCTGCTACAACACATTTTATTCATGCTTCTACACTCAACTGAATGTACTCGACTCTGAGCCTTCTATTGCACAAACTCTCTGGAGCACTCTCCTTCAGTTCAACACTTCAGCTATTTTCCCAACATTCACGCACACTTCTCCACTATCTTAACCACATACACAAGAAAAATATATTCCCCAGTTCCTCAACGATAATCCTAAGTTTTCTCCCGTGGTGAACTGAGCTCAATGTTGTCGTTGTCGCCATCAAAACTGTTCAAGGGATGACTCCTAGAATGACACTCCATTCTCTTGTTTTGTCTCTTTTCACAAATTATTTCACCGCATTAAATCATAAGGATGGGTCCTTTTCACTTTACCATCTCCCTGTGTGATTCACCATACTGAGAATTTAATCTCATTCCTCCTACACAATCAATGTGACTCTGAATCCCTGTTTATGGCTCACATATCTTAAATTTACTTCTGCATGGTTTCTCTATTGTTCATTTATTTCTATAAGACATGCACAAGACATCACAGATGGATTCTTTGAACATCAAGACAAGCCCAATAGTTCTTCTCTAAGAATCATGATCCTCATCACCCTAACCTTATGATCTCTACAGCCACCATTAACTTCATCAACCAACTCCTTTGTATGCATTTACTATTAGAGCCCTTTTATATCATTACTTTTATTGAAAAGATCCTATGATATCACAAAATCCTGATTTACTTTTAGCTCCTTATGTTTAATTATTTTATCGCAATTCATCCATAGGATTGTGTCTCGTGACCAACAACATAGAATTTAGGTGCTAAGGATTTCAAGATCCTACCAAGAACCTATCTCCTTGTGTTACAGTTCTCACCATTAGTTCTTTTTGGATTCCACAACAAAGAACCACCAACATCTTGCCTCCTTAGCATGAGAACTTTCTTAGAATTCAATTACAGATGAGTTCTAAAATTATTACTTCGTAATTACTTTCGACACGACATCTTCACAACACCTGGGTTCTAGGCATTCTCTCCGAACTTGGTTCTTTGGATCTCCCTCAACCATGTTCCACTCCACATCAAAAGCTCCCTCCATTGTAACTTTTTCAAACTAACTTTATAATTGAGTTACAATGTTTCCTTCCTCTAAAATACTCCATAGCACATGTGTGATAGGTCTTATTTATGCCCTTGGTCCTTTGGTTCTTCCACGACCATGTTTGAGTCACATCGGAGCTCCTCACATTGGATCGAAACTTCCCCTTAAAACAATTAGACACAAGTTAACAAAACCCAAACCCCCGAGATAACATCGTGTTGATGCCATCAACTCCATGTGGTGCCTCCTTAGTGGTGGTACATGTTAGACATATTTTGCCTATTAGGCCACCAAAAATGATGAATCTGACTACCACGTGTCCTCCATACTTCCACATCATGTTGATGTAATCTGCCTCATCATCTTCTCAAGGCCAATCACCTACTGCTATGTGTACTAATAGAGGAGAGAGAAATGGCCTCTCAGTCCTTTGGTTTTGCAATGAATTACCTTTCTAATTCTTGAGAAATCACAACCTCGGTGCTTTTAAAGGAATTCAATTTATAAGGACTTATGAAACTCTCAGGTTCTGATGGTCTCTTCCTTTCGAGGTTCCAGCTTGCTCCCATCCTCTGAAATTATGACCTTCGATATTTCAGGTTCCGATATTTTGGTTGCCTATGATATTTGACCCTCCTCCTCTATTATCATATTGTAACTTCCTTAAAAAGGAATTTCATTGATGTTATGAAGATATAAGGTCCTGATATGCTAGATTGCTGCAATATTTTGGCCTGCTTAGGACTTCAAGATCCTAAATTTGACAGTCCATAACGTTTGATCCAATAGGCCATTTACAGATTTGCACACAACATTGTAAAGCTATTTTAGATCACTTTCTAGTGGATAGGGTATAACCTAGACTTTGAGCCCTTTTTCCTACATGAGAATTTCCTAAAAAATCTTTGTTGTTATTTTCACCTTGTCCCTTCTCTTGCATCTAGAATCCTAGACTCACAAGCACTATAGTAATCATTTTATGGCTTCTCCAATAATCATACTACTATGGTGATTCTTTACCAAAGACTAAAGCAACCATAGGAATCGCCCTAATATTGACACATCAAGCATACCAATGCTAGAATATGTTACCACCAACCTCCATGTTGATCTTGTTGTCATCAATGCCAACATAGTTGTAGCCACTAGCCATCCATTAAATTCCAACTAACCAATGATCTTCCCCTTTGGCACTGATCGCAATAACATAAGTTCCACTTGAAACTAGGCATAAGCTCCGCCTGAAACGAGGCATGGTCTTCCTCTTTTTTCTTCTTCTCTAATGCAATATTAAGTTTCTTCCCCTTTGGAATCAACTACAAAGGATTCCCATGACTAATCCCCTTAAACCACTGCAACCTATTGTTCAATTAATACCATGTGTTGAGTAGTTGTCAACAGACACTATAGTTGATTCATTTGGCAGGAGGAGTCACAAATCCTATCTCATTCCTAATATTTTCAAAGGGTTTTCTTTCCAATGGATTAGTAAATATATCTACAAGTTGGTCCTTAGTGTCCTCATATTCAAGTCGCGCAACATTGGTTGCAACATTCTCTCTTAAGAAATGGAGCTTGATAGCAATATGCTTCGTCTTTGAGTGCATGACAGTATTCTTACCTATAATGATGGCACTAGCATTATCACACATGATTGGACTAGCCTCAATCAACTCCACCTTAATGTTCTTCAAGGTCTTCTTCATCAATAGAATTTGTGAGAAAAAAGTTGTAGTTGCAATATGCTTTTCTTCACTAGTTGATAAAGAAATGGAGGCTTGTTTCTTTCTAACCCAAGACACTAAGCAATTTCCCAAATATAATTTTGCAATGGATGTGAATTTTTTGTCTTCAATATTGCCTACCAAATCAACCTCAGTATAGGCCTTCTGCTTAAACTCTCTTCTTTTAGAACACCATAGTCCATAATCAGTTGTTCCTTGAAGATATTTGAAAATCATTTTGACAACGAGGACACAACTTTCAGGAGGAAAGGCTTGAAATCTAGACAAAGGACCCACTTCTTGCATTATGTCTCGTCTCAAAGCTGTGAAATAAAACAAGCTTCATATAATTTATATGTAATCAATCTCATTTACTGGCAGTGTCTCATCTTCTTGTACAATTTGTAGCCTCTAACCATAAGAGTGCTAACTGGCTTGTAATCTTCTAGGCAAAACTTCTTCAAAGTTTCTCATAGCTACCTAGACGTGGATATAAATACACCATTTTTAACTGCGAAATTTGAGTTCCTAAGAAGAATCATACTTATTTGATCACACACATATCGAACTTTGTCTGCATACAATTTTAAATTGATGCCTCAATTGTTCCACATCGCTACAAAATATTATGTCATCCACATACAAAAGTATAATTAGTAGATGATATTCTTTAGACTTAATGTATAAATTTTTACTAAATTACCTTTCTTAAATCCTTTATACAATAGGTGTTGATCCAGTCTTCCATATGAGGCTCTAGGAGCCTATTTGAGTCCATATAAGGCCTTTCTCATTTTGCACAGAAACCCTTCATTTATAGTGAGTGAATCCATCTAACTGCTCAATATAAACTTCTTCTTCTAGATATCCATTAAGAAATGCCAACTTCACATTCATCTCATATACCTTGATTTTTTTATTACTAGAAAAGGAAATAAACATTCTGATAGCTTCCATTCTAGCTTCTGGTGCAAAGGTTTCCTCAAAATCTATCCCTTCTATTCGGGCATACGCTTTGCAAAATAATTGATCCTTGTTCCTAATTACTTGATGCTACTCATTTAACATATTTTTAAGACCCTTGTGTCTTGGAACAAACTCCCAAGTGTCATTCTTCTCAATTAAGTCAAGTTCTTCATTCATAGCTCTCACCGAGAACTTGTCCTCACTTGCCTATCTGAGGCTTTTAGGCTCAACCTAAGATACAAGAGAAAGATTTGCACAACTTGAACTACCAACAAATTTCCTCCTGGTTTGAACATTAAGTCTTTGATGTCCAAGAATTTGACTATCACGGTGTTCCTTCCGTACATACCTGGAATGTGTTTTGGGCCTTGGGGTTGTGCTTGTTTCCATGTCTTCACTATCTGACCAGCTTACCATTTTCTTCATTTTGGATCACAAAGTCCTTCGATCGAAAGGTCACATTAAAGCCATTATCACACATTATACTTACACTAAGAAAATTATGCTTGAGACCTTCTACATACAGAACATTTTGTGATTTAGTATTTTAATCAAGACTAGTTATTCCCTTACCCTTACTTCTTGTTTGGGAATTATTTTTGAACATGACATTGCTCCCTCTATCCCTTTCTTTTAGAGACAAAAAAATTCTCTTATCCCCAGTCATATGTTTGGAGCAACCACTCTCCACATTCCATACTATTTCCATATTTTCATGTCCAATTCTCCTTATCTTTTCAAAAATTTGGTTTCCAAGGGTTATGAAACTTACATGGATACTCAAAGATGTTTCTCCACTCACTTTTCTTGTGCCCAAATTTACTACATTTGGAATATTGAACATTATTCACTAGGGGATAAAAGGTATTTTAATCTCTAACATTAGAGTCTTAAGATATAGAATTATGGTACTTATTGTATCTAAAATTTTCATCTCTTTAAACTTTGATCTTTCTACAATGACAGTAGAGTTCTAAGATATAGAATTATGGTACTTGTTGTATCTAAAATTTTCATCTCTTTAAACTTTTATCTTTCTACAATGAAAAACCTTATGCCTGAGGATTTGAAATTTATAACAATGACCATAAAATATATGAGAGTACATGAAGTTGGAATTTCATGAATTTTTTCGTGAAGGTACCTCTGTTGTCTACTTGATTGATTCATTCTTAATTGGTGTGTTTCCTTGGGGCATATGGAGTTATTATTCGAGTGATGGGATCATCTATGGCTTGCTCTCTTTTTGTATTCATTGATTAC
The DNA here is from genome assembly GCA_000404065.3 of Pinus taeda. Taxonomy (NCBI): domain Eukaryota; kingdom Viridiplantae; phylum Streptophyta; class Pinopsida; order Pinales; family Pinaceae; genus Pinus; species Pinus taeda. The sequence continues at coordinate 11,160 of APFE030392108.1, read as the reverse complement.
TTCTTGATACATATTTTCATAGCTTTAAGATTTCTCAAAACCCGTGGACCTGTAGTTCATATTTCCCATAGAATATTTATATTGTCTGGAGTATCCCAAGCTTGTTTCATTTCCTAAAGGCCTCTTACTACTTAGAATCTGATCAATATTTCTTGATCCTTCTAGAAATTTTTTATTTATGCCTTTCTCAGTATTCATTTTCCCAAAATTCATTCTAAGAGAGATGACCGCTACCTCAAGACTCTGATATTTCTCTTCTCATTCATGGATCAAATCTTGAAGAACTTCTTCAAGTTTGAATTTCATGGAAAAAATATCATCTTTGAATGTTTCTTAGATTGTTTGCTTATTTACCTTCAGAAACTCATATTTTAATTGCTTGTTCTCTTCTTCAAGTTTCTCACATGTTCCTTGCTTTTCTTCAAATTCAACTACTCCTTCTTATTAAGAGAATTGATGAGTTCCACTTCAAATTCAACTACTTCTTCTTATTATTGCTCTTCAGAGTCAAGAATATTTTCTTTTTTGGAGTAAATACTTATATGAATCATCTTCCAATGGTTTTCTGTTCGCCGACTCTGGTGTTCAACTATCCTCTTTGGATTCCATTTTTTCTTATATAACTTCTTATTTTGATGTTTCTAAGATTTTCTTCTAAATTAGTGAACATATTCCTTTTCAGTCCTTTCTTTGAAAGGGCACTTGCACGAAAAAAGTCCAACTCTCCCATAATGAAAACATTTAGAGGGAAACTTCACTTTATATTTTCCTAAGTGATGCTTTAGTTCCCTGGGACGCTGAAACAACTCCTGATTAGGTTCATGATTGGAGAAATATTGATCAGCTTGTGCTCATTGGTCTTCTTCGAGACGTTGAACGTTCCTCCTAGGTTTATACCTCTGTCTTCCTACTCTCATCTCATAGGTTGTCAGAGTGCGAAGAAACTAATCCATCTTGAGATTCTTTCAATTAGCCATTCTTCAATAGTGGACACTTTGGCATTAAATATCATGGGTAGGGATCTTAAGATATTTTGAAAAATCATATCTTCCTTCACTTCCTCAATAGGTTCTCTAATCATATTGGTTACTTCATCAACTCTAAGAAACTATTTTAATATGATTTCTTCTTCACTCATGTTTAATCTTTCAAACCTCATTCTAAAGGTTTGAAGTTTGGCCTACTCCAGTTTGTCATCACCCTCATGTCTCTAATTGAGTTTCACCCACACTTCCTTGGTAGACTTACAATGCATAAAATTTATGATTTCAGATTGATTAAGACCAAAAAGAATAGAATTATTGACATTAGCATTATTTCCATACAATTTATTACCATCTACATAAGTGGTAGGGACATTAAGGACATCATAATCTACTATTAAATAGCTCCAATAATATACTCCAAGAGACATAACATAGGCTTCCATCTTAATTTTCCAGAAGGCATAGTTTGTCCCATCAAAGACTGCTTATCTTGCTTGAGTAAGAATCTTGACTCTCTTTCCTAGACATAATTCCTTATGAATCTACCTTTAAGTGGTTAGGTTGTTCCTGAATGGACTCTCCTCTACTAACAAATATTGTAATAATGAATTAGTTGGGGGGGGGGTGAATCAGTAATAGTGAAGTTATTTCAATTTTAAGTATAAGACTTTAATTAATTTCACTATGGTTAGTTAATTTTGAGATATTTCATACAAAATATAGATGATCAACAAGATAAGTCATTCAAAAGTTGATCTAGATTTAAATAGGAATGAAAAAAACTATATAGATAACCATAAATATAGAGGTATAACAGAAGTAATACTTCATTTCATTAATGTAAAATACTGAAATATGTTTATAAACAAAAATGGAAATAAACGAGCTCAGGTGATGGTAGGAGAGATGTGACAATTATATGCCTTTGAATTGTCTTACAATGAGGCTAGAAGGCCTATTTATGTTTGAGAAATAATGGAAAACCATAAAAATCCAAAACCCTAACCTAAGGAGATGAATGGCCAAACTATGGCCCTTGTTTTGGGTAAATTGGTACATCAAATTCTTGGGGTCATAACTTTGGGATACAATCTTCGTTTGCCACATGTTTCTCCTAGTTTTCCCAAAAACTATTGTTTACAGCCTCAAAATAGCTCCAAAAGTTTAGGACCCAGAAAGCTACCCAAAATATTAAATTGTGCTACAAATAAGGAAACTGAAAACCTGAAAGAAAAAATGGTGGGGGTCGACGGGGAATTGGCGGGCAATCACCAAAATCCACCTAGATCATTCCTACCTAATTAGGAAGCAATGTTCCCCATTAGGTTCAGTTCCTCCATGAGATGAGGAATCTTTTGATCATATTCGTCCCTAGTGAGCCACTTGCCCTAGTGAAGGAGTTGGACTACTTTTACAACTACATACAGTTGGATCTTGTGTTGGCAAGTGTGCTTGATCTGTGTGGCCATGATCCGATCAATTTTAGCTTGTTCCACGCAATCTGGGTTTAACTCTTTTGGTGTGAATTGTTCTGCAATGTTGGATGTGTCTAGTAATGGTGGAAAGTATGGCTGAAGGTGGTGCACATTGAACACTGGGTGCAGGCCAAGGAATGGGGGAATGTTGAGCTCAAATGCATTATCTCCTACATCCTTGGTAATGGTGTAAGGACCATATAAAAGTTGCTTAAGTTTCTGGTAGGCTCCAATAACATGTCGTCTTTGCAAATGCAACTAGACTTTGTTGCCCACCAGAAACTTGTGTGGCACCCAATGTTGATCATGCCACTGCTTGTACTCGCCATTTGATTTCTCCAGAATGTCATGGACCTATTAGCGAATATGTTAGATGTGTGCAATGAAGTGGTTTGCCTTATCTGTTTCAAATTGGACATGAGCTAAATCTGCTTGAGTAGCTACAAATGGCATGGCCACACCAATGGGACATAGTGGCTGGAATCCCAAGCCTACCTAAAAATGGTTGTGTCTAGTCGAGCTATGGAGAACCCGGTTATAGTTGTACTAAAAATAGCTAAGGCTCTCATCCCATGTGCATGGATGCTTTGACTTGTACATGCACAAAATGTGTAGGATCATCCTGGTTACAACCTCTAATTTGTCATCAGTTTGGGATTGAAGGTTGTGGACTTAGTGAGTTTGGTGTTCATCGACCAGAGACTCGACCAAAATGTACTGAGCAGCCTGTTGTCTCGATCTAAGATGATAGACTGTGGGGTCCCAAAGTGTAACCACAAATGTTCATTGAAGAGTTTAGCAATGGCTTCTGCTGTGATATTGTACTTGCAAGCCACCATAATGGCCATTTTTGAGAACCTATCAGTAGCAACAATAGCACAATCTTTTCCATGCTTAGTAGAAGGAAGGCCTGGCATAAAATCCATGGAGATGGATTCCCAAGGTTGACTAGGGGTAGGCAGCAGAATATAGAGGCCTTGCTTCTTCATGGTTAGTTTGGCAATGGCATAGGGAGTCCAGGATCTCATGTACTTTATAACATCTAATTGAAGATTCGACCAATAGAAATACTTATGAAATACTACCACTGTTTTCTCGACCCTGAAATTCCCAAATCATCTTGGCACGCTCACTTGAAGGAAGACAAAGGTGACCCAGGTGGCATAATAGGGAATCCTGAAGGTGAAAATATGGAACATGTTGCTCCTCTAAGAGTGTTTGGTATGTGTGGGTGAATTCCAAGTCGCTTTTATAGAGAAGTGGCCAATCAAAAGTCTCGTGCCCACAAGAGTTGAGCACGATGGTTAACACCATGATCGATGGCCAACTGAGGCAATCTACAACATTATTGGTGCTTCCCTTCTTATACTTGATATTCAAATGGAACTGTTGCATGTATGTAGACCACCTCTGATGGCGATCGTTCTACAACTTCCCTTGCATTTGTATGAATGGTAGGGGCCAGTGGTATGTGCGGATGACTGTTTCCTAAATGACTTGGATCTTGGCTGGATCCACATGTACCCCCTATTCATCAATAGTGAATCCCAAATACTAAATTTGGGTCATGCCAAAAGTGTATTTATCCAAATTGGCACATAAGTTGTGTTGCCATGGTGTTGGACAACCTGTCGGATCTAGTGGAGGTGTTGTTCCAAACTCTAGCTCAATATTAGGATGTCATCACAAATGAATTAGTGAATGGCCACAAGATGTCATCCAGTAGCCTCATGAAGGTTCGAGGAGCATTCATAAACCTGAAAGGCATAACCAACCATTCGAAAAGGCTCTCCTTGGCTTTGAAGGTAGTCTTCCACACATGAGAGTATTATATTTGTACTCGATGATATCCTAACTTCAAATTGATCTTGATGAAATATTTTTGGACCTTGATTTGGTTTAGAAGGTTATCAATCCATGGGATCGGGTACCTATTCCGGAAAGAGTCTCCAAGTCCCATCCTTTTTCTATACAAACACAATCGGGCTCCCACAGGGCGATGAACTCAGTTGGATGTGACCTTTCTACAATAGCTCCTAAATCTGCCTTTTGATTTCATCCTTCTCTAGAGTGGAACACCTACAGATAGGTCCATCGGGAAGCAAGACATCTATGCTCAGATCGATGGAGTGCTTCACCTGACAGTGCAGAGGAGCCCCTACGGGGGAGGTGAATATGTCCTCATACTTCTGCATGACCTTGTCCATCTATAGTTGTCATGCGGAGGGGTCTTTTCTAGAGGTAGTGGCCACCATCTTCTTCTTTCCTTGAGGGCGTATCATCAAGAAAACAAATTTCCCAGTTTTGGAAATGAGCTTACTGTATTGTTTTTCAGTAGGTTGTGCTACCTCTAGTATCCTATACAACTTATTTCCCAAAGTACCAATAATATCACGAGGCCTTAACCAATATACAACATGTCCCTTCCATAGGTATGATTTGCCTAATAATACATCACAAACATCAATGAAGGGCTTGATGTTGTATGGAAGGCGACATTGTCCTTGGTGAAGCCACCCGATGGTGTACACTTATGCGTGTGGTGGGGTCAGTAAGCCCAACCACTTCATGAAATCTACCAAAATGAGGTTCTATTGGCTTCCGTTGTCGACAATGAACTGTAGTGAGGAACCCTTTATCCACATCTAGGAGTGGAAGAGTAGCTCCTCCTCCTCTAGATCTACGGGTTCCTCCTTTTGGATCTTCGTGGTGGCAATAGTGGGATTGGTCTCCGCATCAATAATTTGGTTCCCTTTCACATTCCTCTTATCAAATTTTGAATTAGAGTCTAAACATGCATCTGATTCTGAAGACTTTAGCTCAACCACTAATGACTGCTTCTCCTGACGCTCACTTATGTTGTGATTGCTGCTCTTATGGAACTCACACCACTTTCTTGTGTCCTTCTTCAGCTTCGCGGTGTTGTTCTCTGCTTCTGGCTTTGTTGGGTTGTTTTGGTCCACCCCACCTTGGCTTTGTACTTTATTCAGTAGTTTGGGGGTGCCTTTTCCTTTCTTCAGATTTGCAGATCGAAAGTCTCGCTTGTTCTATTTAAACTTCTTCTTGATCTTGACAATGAATCAGTAGGCTGTGATGAGGGAGGAGATGTCTAATATCTCCATCTCGTCCTCAATGTACCCATGTAGGCAGCCATGGTATTTGAGTACCACATGTAGCTCAAAATCCTTGATACCCAACTTTTTGCGAAGGGTATGAAAAATATTGGTAAATTCCGGAACTTCTTGGTCCCTTCCTTGTCGTAGCGTGTTCCGCTTTACATATTTATCCTCATATCTTTTGATAGGGTAGTACTACTCCTTGATGGCATTCTGGAATAAATTCCAACTGGGTGCAGTCGAAAATATTGACGCCATACTTTCATCCTTCTACTCGCAGTAACTTTCCCACGAGTCCTTGATGTGGGTGGTGGATTTGAGAAGAGCAAAAGTACTCTTTTCCCAGCTAGAAAAATCATCAATAGAAAAATAACCTTCTAGCAGATTTAACCATTTATCTATAGCGTCTACATCTATCTGACCCTCAAATATGGGAATTTCAAAGTTAACATGTACCTTAAATGGTGTGGCACCTCCAGAGTAGCTGCTAGAAGTAGATGTATAAACCCTAAGAAGTCGTTGAAGGATCTGGGCAAGGTTATCCGTCATCACATTCCTTTGTCGCTCAAGGGTCTCTTCGAGAAATATTTTGGTAGGATCTTCTACCCCCTTGTCTTTGTCTTCATCTACCATGGGAGGACATCGATATTTCCGAGGTTTCTCTTGCAAAGGTTCGACCAATTCAAGCTCTATGATCTCCATTTGACGCACACGATAGCTCGTTACAAAGATATATCCGAGGACTACAACTTTGGTATGAACAAAATAGTTCATGCACCACTAGTTGTCCCATTTTTTTCAAAAAACATCGTTTAGGGCCTCAAAACAGCTCCAGAAGTTCAAGACCCAAGAAACTGCCAAAAATAGTAAATTGTGTTGCAAATAACGAAACTAAAAAACTGAATGAGACAATGGTTGGGGTCCAAGTGGAATTGGTGGGTGGCCACGAATATCCACCTGGATCACATGTACATACAATCCATCACATGAGCAACATACATATATTGACATTGATAATTTTACGTGGAAACCCAAAGCGAAAAAACCACCAATCTATTTTTTATTATAATGTAAATCAAGCACCTACTTAATTACAACAATTTTTCTGTGAAAACCCACTATTAGGAGGCACTTTTTTCCTTAAAATGGAATGCACCCACTTGCCAAGAGGCATGAACCTCTTATGAATGAAAGCCACTACATACTCTAGCCACTGTTTTACCTTTCATGCAAGTTTCAAACTATAAACAAGGGCAATTACATATACAAAGAAATACCAATCTAGTTCACTTAGTATTCTACTCTTAATATGCTACTATTCCACAGGGTCTCTCTGCCTCACACAACAACACGCTATCCTCTTCTCACTCTTTTGTAACACATTATACTCATTCTTCTATACTAAATTGCATGTGCTCACCTCTTGACCACCTATTTCACAAGCTTTCTGCACTACTTTGCTTCAGTTCAACACTTGTTCTATTTGTTGAACTTTCACACACTTTTCTCTAATCTCTTTAGTAGATATAGGAAAATATTGTATTCCCCAGTTTCTCAATCGAAATATTGAGTTTTGCTCGTATGCTACACTGAGCACACTGTTTTCACTGTCTACACTGAGCAGAGTGTACTCCTCGCATGGTACTTCATTCTTTTTTTGCCTCTCTTTTCATAAATCATTCCGCTGCATTAAAACATGAGAATGGTCTCAGTTCACTTCATTATCTCACTCTCTTATTCTCCATGCTAAGAATTTAATCTCAGTCCACGTAGAGACTCCAATGAGACTCCCCATCCTTATTCATGGCTCATAGAGATTGACTATACTTCTACATGGCTTCTTTATTTTTCAAAGATTTCTAAAAGACGTGCATGAGAGATGAGAGATGGATTTCTTTCAAAATGAAGACAAGTCCAATAATTCTTTCCTAAGAATCCTAGTCCTTGTCACCCTTACACAGTGATCTCCTTAGTCACCATTAACTTCATCAATGAACTCCTTTGTCCACGTTTACTCAGCTACCCATCCATCCAATGTTCAATACTCCTTTGTGGTAAACTATCAAAGCCCTTTTATTTCATATCTTTTATTAAAAGGACCTTATGAAATTGTAAAATCCAATTTTCTTTTAACTCCTTGTGCTTAACCATTTTATCACATTTCTCCATAGGAAGGAGTGTCATGACCGGGGGCATAATATTCAAGTCCTAATGCCTTAAGGCCCTTGTCGAGGGCCTATATTTTTGTGTTATAGCTCACATCCTTGACTCTTTCGGGCTTCGATAACCAAGAGCCACCAACATCCGAGCTCCTAGGCACCAAAACTTTCTCACAACTTAGTTATGGAGAAGTTATGAAATTATGACCTTTGAATCACTTTCAACGTAATGTATTCACAACACTTAGGTCCTACGCACTCCCTCAGAAGATCCCTCCATCGTAAATTTTCCAAACTGCTAATGTAACTAAGTTATGATGTCTCCTTCCTCTAAACTACTCCATAACACTTGGATGCTCAATCTGCTCTACATCCTTGGTCCTTTGGGTCTCCCACGACCATGTTACAGTCACATTAGAGCTTCACACATGGGATCAAACATTCCCATAAAGTAATTATACAAGAGTTAACATTCCCATAAATTAATTAGACAAGAGTTATGAAAACTCCAATCTCTAAAATTCTAACCTCTGAGATGAGGCCATGTTGATGTCATCAACTCCATGTGGTGCCTCATTAGTCGTGACATGTCTCACAGGGATTTACCACATGAGGGCACCCAAAATGGTGAATATGAATGCCACGTGTCCTCTATACTGCCACATCATGACGACATCATCTTCCTCGCCAAGTTCACAAGGCCAATCACCTATTGCCATGTGTCCTAATGGAGGTGAGAAAAGGGTCCCTCAACCTTTTACTTTGCAGCAAATTATTACCTCTAATATTTCTTCTGCCTCCAATATTCTTCCCTACGTTCCTATTCTTAGGTTAAAACATTATTAAAAAGGAATATGATTGAGGTTATAAATTTTTGAGGTCTTGATATGCTGGTTTGCTTCAATATTTTGGTCTGCTTTGTACTTCAAGATCCTCACTTCAGGAGTGGATAATTTTTTATCTAGGAAGCAATTTGCAAACTTCCAAACCATTGGAAACCTCTTTCAAAGCACTTTCCAGTGGAGAAGGTCTAATGTTTTTGGCACCTTAGCCCTTATCTTGTACATGGAATCCTGGACACCCAACCACCATACTCATAATTTTATGGCTTCTACAATAAGATTGCTACTATGGTGAATATCTCCTATTGACTGCAACAAACATAGGGCTTCTACAATAAGATTGCTACTATGGTGATTATGTCCTATTGACTGCAACATACATAGGACATCCTCATATTGACAGATAAATCATATAAATGTTAACATAAGCTGCCATAAACCTCCATGTTGATCTTGTTTTCATCAATGCCAACACACTAGAAACCATTAGGCTTCTAGATAATACCATGTGTCCAACATTAGATTCTAGTCACTTTTCTCTTAGTTCCCATGGTCAGCTATACTAACAAGGGCTTATATTGTTTTCCTTTATCTAATTTACACCTTTCAACTACAACAAGGGAAACATCACTTAATGTAGATCTTGGACCCATATTAATACATGTTTATCTAGGTTGGAGTCTAAAATAATATTCTAAAAATAGGTTAATTTGCTTTCTCCCTTTAAGGGTTTTCACATACATCTGCTTTTATCATTCATTTCCAAATCAATCACAAAAGTATGGCACATGGGCAAGCCATGTCAATAAGCCACATCTTCAAGGCCCATGATCCTTGTCACATTACCATGGAACATCATCCTATGATGTCATCATTATGTGTGAGTACCTACTCATCCATGTCATTTCTTGTTTTCTTATGTGGAATTTTCATTATAGTTGTGGTAGGTTTCATCAACTAACCCTAAGTTACTACTAATACCAACACATTATCAATGGTTAGAGAGCAAATTTCAATCCCAAATAGATAAAGAATTCATACGTAATTCATTTCCACTAATATATTAATCTAACAAGGAAAATTAATTTCATCTAATTTATGTAAAATAACTATCAAAATTTTAAAGTAATTTGTAACAAGTACAAAATGCTAGACACAATTGTTTTGTGGCTTCGAGAGTATTTAACTATTCTCAAAAGGAGTCCATGTGTTCTTTGATAGATGATGATCTCATGCACTATTAAGGCACTCCTAGATTTTAAGTCAGGTGTTCAATTCCCCACCTTGTTTGGGTGTTATCCTTGAACATGACCATGATGTAGCTCCACCTACACCACATTTACCAAAAAAAATAAAACATTCTTGCCTTAATCGATAAATTAATCTTGAATTATTCAATAAATAATATATCTAAATAAAAAAAAACTATTTCACTATAACAAATACACAACACTTAAATAATACTTCAAGCATATTATTTCACTAAACTTAAGCTAGAAAGTATTTGCAGCCAAACACCATTAAATAAGAAATTATATAAAACAATGCGGATATGAAGTACTCATTTGTGAGAAAGAAGACATCTAGTGAAACTAAGAATATCCAAAGATTTCCACCCAACCATATGCAGATCCAAAGATTATCACCCAACTCATTGGAAAAATGCACCACCTAGATTCGTAATAGCACTACGAGATATGTTCAAGTTGTCCACATTCTTCTTTGATGGTTTCCAAGTTCTAGTCTTGTGGTGAATGCCATGTGAAGCTTCGCTCTCTATCTGTGTGCATGTGCAAAAATATAGTACCAGCGGGCTAATTTGCTTCATCAACATAAGATTAATACTCTAAATAATACATACATTTGCAATCATACATTTGCAATCAAAGCATTAATAGAAAATGATAACATGAAATGATCTTGTTCTAAGTACAAAATATAATGCGAGAGAAGTGGATCCTGCATTATTTTACAAAACTAAATGAGAGACATTAATCCCGCATGAACAATAACATATACCATGCAAGATAAATGGATACTGCATATTTTTTTCAAAACTAATTGACATCCAATTATAACAATAGTTTATTTCAAAAACTAAATGACAGCCAGCGATAACAATAGTTTAATTCTAATGCTAAAATTCGCTTGACAACTGAATTCTGTCATTATCTGTGTGAAAACACGCAAAGAGAACTTATTAGTCTATAGCTATTTATATCTAAATGCCACATGGATACCAGTTGCGTATCCGTCTTCTGATACTTGTTCATCACGGCCGGGATCTTCTTGAGCTTTTAAATCACCGTGGGCAAGCTCAATCCCATGTTCAATGAAATTTGGTTGACGTACTGCCACGTTTGTCAGGTGATCATGATGACCAGATCTGAAGAAATGAGATGAAGGTAACGGTGGAGGTACAGATATGTCTGGAAGCTGATAACCAATTCTGAAGTCGTCTTGGGGACGTAGCAGTGGAGGGATGCCCACGTTTTCATGGTGATCATCCAGTCTGAAAGATTGTGTGGTTGGTAGCAGTTGATGTATAGCCATGTTTTCTTGCTGGTAACCATTATCAGATA
>APFE030392106.1:0-11321 GCA_000404065.3 Pinus taeda | reverse complement strand
TGCTGTATTGTAATGTAATCTAATGTTTATGATATATACAATGCAGCGTACAACTGCCCGATTGCTTGTGCTCCTGAACATAGGAGTGTTTGGGTTTGTAGTATTATTCACTCTCTTGTTTTCACATGATCGGAGACGTATATTAATAGTGGGTTGGACCAGTTCTGCAATCTCTGTCGCTGTGTATGCCGCCCCTTTGAGCATAGTGGTAAGTAAAATTAGTTATTTTTATTTGGATCTCAGATTTTGTTCAATTTGATAAAGAGCGAGGTATTAAACAAATTAACCTTAATTTTAGATATCAGATTTTGAAATATTCTTTTTTTTTTTAAATCTACAATATAGTGAATTCAACTTATCAAATCAAGTTTTTAAATTTCACTGATCCAGATTGTATATTTCGAAATATTTCAATAATTATTACATTGATAATGTTATTGGTTTTCGTGTTGCAGAGGCTGGTTATTTGTACAAAGAGTGTTGAATTCATGCCATTTTACTTGTCTTTTTTTCTGACTATCAACGCTACCATCTGGTTTGCTTATGGATTTTTATTGGGAGACATGTTTGGGTTAGCGGTAAGTATATATAAAAAAAAAAAAACATTATATATCCATTATATTATATATATATATATTTATATTATATAATTATTCTCATTAACAATTTTGGAAATATTTTGAAATACTAAAAAAACTCAATTGTTTGACCACCTCTTGATCATAAAAATATCCGAATCCAAATTTTTAATGACAAATTGCTGTGAAATGTTCAGCTGCCCAACGTATTGGGCTTCCTCTTCGGAATATTGCAGATGACAGTGTACCTTATTTACAGAAATGAAAAACAGGTCAGAGATGAGAAGCCAGTGGAACACAGTGCTGGGAAGCTCAACACTTTGAGCCACTCTGAAGTTCATCCCATTGACATTCAATTAGCCCTCAACACTTTGAGCTCCTTTGAAGTTCATCCCATTGACATTCAAGTAGCCCTGAATAACAACGATCACAAACCAACCAACACCATGGATAGCAATCCTCATGCTGCTGGTTATGAAAAACCCTTGGAAGTGCCTGTTTAAGAATTCAATTCAGTGGCAATGGCAATGGCTGTCAAAGAATATGAAGAAGATTAATGCTGACCATGAAAGCACAGAATAGTAATTGCTGCTGCTCGTGAGAGGAATTATGTAAAGTGTCCAAACTGCTCTGGACCTTGTTCGGCTGTATATTCTTCAACTGCAGGACTTCAGTTTTACATTCATAAAGTTCATATTTCTATGCCAGTGCTTCACATACGTATCTGAACAAAATACTGTTGCTTTTGTCTGTTGTCATGTTTGTTCACAGTAGTTTTAGTTTTAATGCCATTAGGTGAGTGCTTTCAGAATGTTGATTTTTCATTTTCCATAAGAAGAATGGAATGCAAAGAGAAATTAACCTCCAAATGCAGATTTATTTTAGTAAATCTGCAATTCAGATCAAATACCTTCCCCCAGTTGGAATCTATTTTATGTAAACCTGCAACATGCTGCTTCCTTTTTTTAAACATATTTTTGTACTATCACTTGGGTTATGGTCCATCCATCCATTGCTGACACCAGAAGGGTCAGTGTTTTGCATCGTGCAGTGTTTGAAAAAAATGAATATAAGAGAATACATTTTAAAAGAAATTAAAGCCTAGCTGGTATGTTGATGGCACAAATAGTGTCTACTTGCAACGTTAGATTCAGTGCAATTAATTTTAGTAAAACAATGCTCATGGAATGTGAAAATTAAAGTTAACCATAACATTTCAAGTTTCCACCTTTATCTTCACTTTCATTTTATTCTTTAGAATTTATTAAGGTTAATTATTAATTTTTTTTTTAAATTAAAATAGAAATTATATAATTTGAAAAGCTATAGCATCAACTTACAACAAGTATATTATAATTATTCTTATTATTTTTTATTTATCACAAAAATTATCATGAAGTGTCTAAGGATTATCAGCTGATGTAGTTTTCAATACAATGTTTTCTAAACATATTTAATAGTGGATATTGGATAAAAATGACTAGTACTTTATAAACCTTTATAATATATATATATATTATATTATATATATATTTATGATTAGGAAAGAACTCTTATTTCTAGTTGTTTTCACTTTGCCCATTGTTATTGCTTTCTTGTTGTCATTTGTTTTGAGTGATTTTTTTTGGTTGTCCACTTGAGTCGAATAGATTTGTGCCTCAATTGTAATGTTTGAAAGCGTAAGCGGTTTGATTACTCAAATAGCCAAGTCCTTGCACCATGGTAAGAGATTTCCATGTGTCTTTCCATCTTCCATATTAATGAGAAAATTCAAGGACCGTTCATTGCATAATTAGGGAACCAATTGTATGTAAACTTTATCATTGATAATTATAACCCCCTATTTTTAATTTAACGGCTAGATTTGCTTGGTGATCTACCACTAAATTATTCTTGTGCAAATTCTCATAGCAATGCACCAATGTGGAAAGGAAGGGTTAGGCGATTTAAGGTTTCTACACAATCTATGGCTTGCAATTTTTTGGTGGGGTTTCCATGTTGACAAATAGTTCCATGGAGGATCTATTGCATGTGGGTTATTACTCCAAGGATATGTTCTCAAAGGATATGATTTTCATCACCCCATGTGGGGGGGTTAACCTTGATCATTGATCGTCTACAGAGGATGGATCTAGAGAAGTCTCTAGTTTGTCATGCTATGAAAGGGGAATGAGTTTATTGTCTCTAATAAGGTTGGGTTTCAAGATGAATCACTTGGTCCCTCATCAAATCCATTTTTTGACTTGATAAAATCTTCTTCCACCTTGTTGGCATAATGTCAAGTTGTCAGGTGAATACATTTACTTTTGGTTGTTCACTCCAGCTACCTCTGGAATTGAAATTTGATAGTAAGCCTCGATTTCATCATCTTTTCAATGATCTAGGATTCATTGGTGAAAAATTGGTGTTAAATGATTTGTAAGATGTAGGCACAAAGAAGTCAACCAAGCAAGTGGGTTAGAGGAAGAGAAAGAAGGTGAAATCTAGAGGAGGTGATGTGTCACTAGTTGTCAAGGAGGACACCCATGTAAGATTATTAGATAACAAAGTTGGAAGGCCAAACAACAATGGGGAATTTTAGTTGCAGGAAGGTTTCTATGGCTTCATTGAATATGTGGATGCAAAAGGGATGAGCTCTAGCCTTGGGATATGGCACTATCATCCACCTCTTACCCCATGTTTGGATAGGCTTAATTTTTTTATCTTAAGAGTATGCACAAAGGATTCGATGGGTTTGCTGATTTTTGGATCAAAGTTTATTGTTGATTAAGCCTTAGCATCCACTTTTTGATGGCAAATATAGGGTGGAAGCTAGTACTCTTGTTTGGATAAATCTTCAAAAAATTTCTTTGGATTTTAGGCCAGACTTGAGTCTATAAGCAATAGATTAAACCTTGGGAAATCTCATTATATCTAACTATAGCTATAAAACCAGTAACATAGGCATAGTGGTAGGTATACTAGTTGAGTTGGGTATGCACCAGGGGATTTTTGAAACCCTTAACCTTGTTATAGGGGACTACACTACAATGAAAAGACCTTTTGATACAACCTAAGCTGACAATACCCACATTATGCATATAAAATGCATGTCATATACATGTCCCATGAATTTTAAATTTCCTACCTAGTAAACCTTCACAATTCAAGGTTTAAGCTCTTCATTAAACTCTTATGTGGAAACATTTCATGTGATTAACCCAAGTCTAAACTTTAAAAAACCATTGATTAATTCTTAACCCTTATAACTTAACCCTTCGGTAATCACCTGCACTTATCAACTATACCATGGTCTTTAGACTTTAACAACCCTTTGAGCAGAGCCTTATAACCCTTCATAAATCTTTGGTTAATTCTTAACTTAACCCGAAATACACTAATCTCGCTTATTTATATTATAACTCTTGTATAATAGAAATGTTTCATATAACACTTAAACTTTACCTTTCCGTTGATTCACATGATTTTACACATTTCTCGATGCTCAACCTTTAGCGCGTTCAACCTCTGTCGTCGATCTCATTCCTTAATCTGACAATCATCGCATCACCCGATCATCAACTTACCTGGGCGATCTCCACCATTTATCTTTCCTATCTCAATCCAATGGTGATCGCATAATCTCGCGCAGATTACATGCACGATCGATATTAGACCGAGAGCACACAAGAAAAGAGGTTTTCTCTTTCCTCTATGTGCTATGTGTTAACCCATAAGGCTAATCGTGTGAAATTTCAAAATATCGGTTACTGCTTTGAGTCCGCATGAGATACCACTTACTGTTTCTGTAGACCACTCCACTATTTTGCACATGGTTTTAATCTCTACCATCCATCTTCTTAAATGTATTCTACGTGACTTAATCCTGGCTATCTATCTCCATCACTCTCATTCGTTGATCTAATTGATCCAACAACTATGCTTTTCTACTACATTCTTTTGTTTCTTACTGTGTAGTAGTCCATTTGTTTGGGTTTCCGCCTATGTCTTTGTTCTCACCTTCTGGTCTTCAACTATTCTGATCTGATCTTCGGCTTCATTCTTTATTCCTTCGCTCCTTTACGCTTTCGTTGCGTAACTCCTTAGGTTTTAAGAACCTTATAGTATACCTTCACTGTAACATTGAAGGTTTTCTCCCATATTGTCTGTGTATAAACTCGTAATGTACTTCTCTACACTTCATCTCTAGTTATGCACACCTGCAAACCTAAAATCCACAACAATTCATTCAATTACTCCATTTGCACCACACAAACTCAGAAATCGAGTTATTTGTATTGATAAAAAAATAATTACAAAATGATTTCTTTCTGGTCTAATCTTGACTATCAGTGGCCTTTTTCTTTCCTACCCATAGGCTTACAATCAACCCTATCTAACTAACTCACTCTCTAACTCCTAGCTAGCTAACCCTCTTCTATGCCTTTTAGGCTTACATTTATACAAAAGGATTCTATAACCAATTTTGGTTCAGATCCTTAATAATTTCAACTAAATCCTAAGAATCCTCTCAATCCCATAAATCATGAACTAATTCATTATTTAAGATCTACAGTTAATTTCCAAATCTATCAATCCCTATGAACTCTCAACTATCCTAATTCTCTCATGTTCCCCTTCATTCGAGAACATTTACAATATGCCTCTCAAAGCTTAATTAGATCCTACTCTCATAAAATCACTCAAAAACATTAGAATTACATTAATTTGATGCATATGAAACCAACTTCCTTGAAACACAAGACCCCTATGTCTACTAAAATACAATGATACTTCTGACCTGAATGCTCCTGCATCACCT
Organism: Pinus taeda; assembly: GCA_000404065.3. NCBI lineage: Eukaryota > Viridiplantae > Streptophyta > Pinopsida > Pinales > Pinaceae > Pinus > Pinus taeda. The sequence continues at coordinate 5,942 of APFE030392106.1, read as the reverse complement.
TCTAGTGGAGGTTTTTGTGCAGACCCCCATAAAAAGCCCAAAAATTTGTTTGTAGCACAGATCAATAGTGGAGGTCAGTGGGCAGATGTTTTAGCAGATGTTTCTTTAACGGTGCATCTAAATTATTCAACCATGCTAGTGCTTTATTATCAATACGTGCATTGGGGCTACATATAACATGGTGCAGCATAGATTTTTTTTTTTGAAAAATAAACAACCATGATGTGCTAAATACACAAACGCACGGGTGCTTGAAAATTCACTAGCGCTGGACTCATTCATACAGTAAAACGTACCAGTGCTATTAGACAATGACATCTTGGTGCAATAAATGTATAACAACACCTTGGGGCATCTTATAAAGTGTACCGATAGACGGTTTCTAATTTCTAAAAAAAGACTGGTGTTTTTGTAAAACCACAGTACTGGTGCGTTATTGGTAATGTAAAGCCTTGATGCGTCTCATTAAAGCACCGCAATAATTTTAAATTAAATTAAAAAAAATGGTCCTTTTGGATATAGCCTAGCCTAGTGCGCTTTGCGAAAAGGAGGAGGGTTAAATAAAAAAACCCTCTTGGTCATAATTTTCATTTTTTACCATCTACATTGTAGGACAGCGCTAAAGCATCAATGCCACTCTTTCCACATGCAAGCACCCTGACATCGGTGTTTCTCTTGCTCACCACCTTTCAGTACCATGCTCACTATTTGAGTTTCCAATTTTTTCAAATGGTGTGAAAAAATGTTTTTCTCCATTACATGTTCACAATGCCTCCCCAGTGACCAAATGTCCATGTAATCTCTATGTTTCTTTCTAATTTAAGTTTTTAGCAGATTAGAATTGCAAATTAGCTTTAATTTGTCATTATTTTTCCAACAACAACAAAAAATCGACACACGGTGCACTCGATATATTCGACTTGCATTGGGCATGGTGTGTCATGTAAATTTACAGGGTGCATCATGTTTCAGTGTGTGAATGTAATGCATTGTTGTTGTGTTAGTGCGTTTTGTATATATAAACGTGCCAAGAAAGATGAGACAGATTGTGTGTTTCTGCATCACTCTCGATGTGTTTATATTTACCAAACACACCACAAATAAATATTTTAAAATATTCCTATAGCTTAGTGCATTCAATAACCTGAACATACCATTTTGATGCCAATAGTTTATATGTGTGCATCAGTGCACAGGTATGTTGCACCACAAAGAAAATTTAAATTTCTGAAACACTCGCGGTGCGTCATACTTATGTGTGCACTGTTACCGTTGCAGTTATAGTTGAAAGCGCATCAGAGCTAGTGCATGACTGTTCTTTGAGCGCACTGATATTTTTTCTTTTTTGGAATGAAAGTTATGTTTCCATAGTTATAAATACACGTTTCATTTAATATAAAAATTTGTATTTTATGTATGAGGTTGATGTAATTTTTATTTCAATCATGTAGAAGAGATGTCGGTAGCGGGAGCAAGAGAAGCAGGTGGATCCATACAATATGGTTCGACCATGACAAGAAAGAGAGAGGCAGAGGGATTTATACCTTTGCCCTATTATTGCAGTGACCCAAGCACTCTTGAGGAATGTAGGCCTCCTCAAGTACTATGAGGAGGGTACATCCCTAAAGGCACACTCTGTCTTATTAGTGAATATGATCTACTGATCGAATGTCCAGCAACAAGATTTATGTGTTAGTTCTGAGTTGTGGTATAAGCCCATTGAGGAGGACATTTACTTTATTACTAGCCTATCTAGGAGAGGGAAGAATTTTCCCCAATTCCTTGATGTCCCCCATGGTGTTGCAACTGAGTGTCAGCGTGCATACACTCTAGGATATGTCGGGCCTCATGCGGTCCATCCATCATATTTTTAGGTCCATGGTGGACAAATAAGGATTTATTATTTTGTTATAGATGAGACTAAGTGCCTCTCATTATATTTCAAAACCATTTCACATTCTTGTGGTGATGGAAAACACATTATTTGTCCTCTTTTATATTATGTTGGTTTTTTTGAGGAAGTTTTGCACGAATTTAGATAGATGTCATGCATTATCAAGATAGGGGAGGGATACCTTCCCTTTTTCTTCCAAGATTTTTTGTTTATTTTATGAGAGGTTTCTAGAGATGAGGCCTACATTTGATTGTCGGTCTCCTAGGTCAATCATTGAGGCCAAGATGTGCATGTGGGAGCATATGATTCCCAAGAGGGGCATGTCGTAGTTTCCAGCTAGGATTTTGGACGAGGCACTAGAGCTACTGGCCAGTGTGGATGACCATGCCTTTGTCGTGTTAGGGTATCCATACGCGGGGATTGATTGGAGAGGATGTCCCAACATCTTATTCACAACGGATGAGCCTCTAGATGATAGAGGTAATATTTGTTTTCTTTAAATTAATCTAGTTTCATTTTCTTGTTTTAATGAATTAGAATAAAAAAATTTATAGCACGTTGTTTAACTTATTTTATTAATTTTTTAATGAAATTGTCTAATTATTTTTGTCTACTATATATTTTGTAGACATCGGCTCATATGATGGGGACATGCCTCCTCCCCCACCACTAGATGGAGGAGACGAGGAGATGGGTGAGGCCCAAGAGGGTGAGGGTGAGGCACATCCTCAGGGGGGCATGGGTGTCTATGGGCGGAGGCCTATTATACGATGTTAGATGGACTACTATGATAAATTGGCTAGAGTTTTGGTTCATTAGGGGATTTTCCTTGCGAGGCCTTGAGATATCAGTTGAGATCTAATGTTCGTGGATCTCTACAGGACCTATCTGTGGGATTTCATGTCTCTTATGTAGCATTTCATCAGAGCTAGTAGGGCATTGGAAGTGATGAGCGCTCATATGATGGAGGGTTTCATCCTCCCCCACCATCGGATGGAGGATATGAGGAGATGGACTACTATGATAGATTGGCCATGTCAAATAGACTACTATGATAGATTGGCCATAGTTTTGGTTTGGCAGGGAATTTTCCCTACGATGCCTTGAGATATCAACGCGGATCTAATGTTCGTAGACCTCTATAGGACCTATCCGTGGGATTTGATGTCTCTTATGTGCAATTTTAGTGGAGCTAGTAGGGCACTGGAAGTGATGAGGGTTGCAGGGGATCATGCAACAACACGTCCATCAGATGATGAAGGTGGTTATGATGATAATGAGGGTGATGATCATGATTATGATGATGAGGGTGATGATCATGATCATGATGATGAGGATGGTGATGATGATGCTTCTAGTGGTTCCACCCCATCAGATCATGGTTATCAGGGTGTCGGAAATCCTTTTGGCAGTACAGTTGCTAGTCAGTCACCTAATGATGTCGAGATTCCAAAGCTAGAGGATGTGTCGTATGTTTCTCCTAATAGAGCAGACCAACCACCTTCTCCTACAGACCAACCATGTCCTTCCACTGCAGACCAACCACCTCTTAGTCCTCCACCTCAGCAAAGTTTGACAAACGTACTTGATCAGGAAGTAGTTGACCATCCATCATGTTCTGTTGCAGACCAGTTGTTGGCACTACTATGTTTGTTGTATCAGATATTTGATTTGACTTATTTAACTTCATGATGTAGTTATTTGACTTGTTTGTGTGTGTGTGTGTGTGTGTGTATATATATATATATATATATATTATATATATATTATATGTATATTATTATATATATATATATAATATATTATATATATAATATATATATATTATATATATAATATATATATATATAATATATCATATTATATATATATATATAGTATGTACATTTTGTGTTCATGTATTTGTACTTAATGTATATGTTGGTGTTGATGTGTATATTGTTAGGTCATGTTAGATAGTTCATTGATATTCAATCTAACTTAATTAATAAAATATTTCAATACTTACAACTATAAAAAAATTAAAGGTAAAATAATTTAGTTTGTTCTTAAAAAGACAAAGATGTGTAACTCAATTAAAGAGTTACACATTATCACATCAAGGGTTGCACCTTGTAACTAGGACTTGGACTTCCCTGGAGATCACCCATCCTAGATCACCCCTAACTCAAGCGCGCTTAACTGTGGAGTTTTCTCCACAATCAAACCCACTTACGTTGCTACCCCATTTGTAAAACCTTAGAAAGTATTGTGCCTCATGAACCATTCAAGTAGAGTTCCCTTCACTCTTTTGAATTAAGTATTATGGATTTTTGCATTGCATTATATTAGATATATTTTGCCTCTTGTCATGTGAAAAAAATATAGTTTGTCCTTGTAGTAAAAAGTATATTATAGTTTTTTACTCATTTCATTTCTTCCTCATAATAAAAGCTAAATTATTATTTTTTATTTTCGGTTACATTATATCTCTATATAAAGTTATATAAGATTAAGGTGTAAATTGAAGTATTGTAATTATGGAAGACATTAATTTCTTTTCTTATTACTATTTTTAATTTATTAATTTCAATTATTATTTTTACTATTTTTAAATGTGCATTATGTTGTTACAACATCTCTCCCATCGTCTCCCATACTGAGTTGTAGAGAAACCTTCAGGCACAACAATTCTTAAGATTTTATAAAACTTTAAAAATATATATTAATTTATTTTATTACTAAAGTTATGAGATTTTCAGGCAATTTAAATTTAACCTTTATAGCAACTCTTACCAATTTAAATTAAAAATTTATCTCTCTAAAGATGAGGATAACAAAATGTAAAATAAGGCTTGTGATCAAGTTACTTGTAGTTGGGGTTTTCTCTATTGGAAGTTCTCCCTTAAAAAGGCAAGTGAATTTTTTCCTAGTAATAAAGATATAACATTTTGATGTTATTTTGGTTCTTTATTTGCTATTATATTGGTTTAAATTTAACTCACTTCAATAAGAAATATGAATTAAATAATAGAATTTAAATTATCACAAGATATTCACTAAAATTCATGTTTTTCACATTTCTCCTGGCTAATTTTACGTCGTGTTCACAATGATAAAGAAATATCTACTTTAAATAATTTAGTTACAAATACATAAAAAAAATAGATAATTATACATAATCTAAACAGGAAAAAAAATACATTACCAAGTCAATTTGAAACTCAAACAAATGTCTCTTAATCGCCATCATAAATGCACTAAGATTGGTATGTTCTGATCGCACCGGTGCTATCATATTTACCCAAAAGATTTTTGATCTCACCGATGCTATCATATTTACCCAACACACTGCCTAAATAATATTTAAAAATATAGTTAGATAACATGAAAATTTTTGTCCATTGGTGCATATGTGTGACACACCCAATGAAAATTAAATTTGTGAACCAACAACAGTGCATCATAGGTATGTGTGCATTGTCTATGGTGCAGTTGTGTTTGACAATGCACCAGAATCAATGCATGAGTACATTTTTGGCACACCAATGATTTTTTTAAAAATTGAAAGTTATATTTCCATATTAATAAATACATTTTTCATTTAATATAATAAAAATATATTTTATGTATGAGTCTGATGAATTTTATATGTCAAACATATAGCAGAGACATCATCTAGAACCATGGGAGGCCAAAGACCATGGGAGGACACAAAGAGGGAGAACACCTAATTGTTGTCCTACAATACACACTTTAGGTGTCTTACCTAGATCTCAGATGTCCCTGCTACAAACCACCATGGTGCCATGTATTTCAGAAATGGAATTGTGAAAATTTTATACTTTGTTAAATGTTGTAGATACAAATGGTAAAATAAGAGTGAAATTGGAAGGCAATGGTATAGAGAAAACACATCAGATTAGGGTTTCATGTGTCTTATCAGTCACACACCAAAACTGTGAAAACTCGCAAGTGTATATTTCATGCCACTGTGTATTGTATAGTTGATGTCCTTCAAACCGGTGACGTGATATATATGGCTTAGGCTCATGACTTTAAGTGACAT
>APFE030392103.1:117267-156442 GCA_000404065.3 Pinus taeda | reverse complement strand
TTTCATTCTATAGCTCAAATCTTCAAGGTGCAGAACTAAATTATTCTGAAGTAGAAAAACAAGCATTTTTGTATATAAATCGGTTAAACATTACAGACCCTTCCTTTTAAAAGCCCATACAAAGGTTATAGTTCCTTTCTCCTCAGTTAGACAACTATTAATCCAAAGAGAATTAGGAGAGAAGAGGGCAAATTGGGTAACAACACTCCAATAATATGACCTAGATATCAAGCCAACAAAGATTATTAGAGGCCAAGGTTTTTACAGGTTATTGGTAGGAGCATCGAACATTCCAGAATCAAGCGATACAGATCAATCTAAAACAATCAACCAGATAAGTATCATTGACTCTGAATCACAGTATGCTGAATTAATATTTTACATGAAAAATGGATATGCACCTCCCAACCTGTCCTACAAAAACAAAAGGGCCATAAGATTGAAAGCAAAAAATTTTACCATTATTGATGATGTGCTTTTTAGGCAAAATTATGATTCCGTTTTATTAAGATGCCTTGAAAAACAGGAAGCACAAAGGGTCTTGCAAGAATTGCATGATGGACCAGCAGGAGGCCACATCAGAGCTGATACCACAACTCACAAAGTCACCCATGCTGGGTATTACTGGCCCACTCTGTTTAGAGATGCTCACGAATATGTAAGGAAATGCCGAAATTGTCAAACTTCAAGTGGAAGAAAAAGGAAATCAACCTCCCCTCTGCAACTGGTCAACATTGAATAGCCATTTGAGCAATGGGGATTGGAAATTATCGGAAAAATTACCCCAAACTCTTCCAAACAGCATAAGTATATCCTTACTGCTACCGATTACTTTACCAAGTGGGTTGAAGCGATTCTGTTAAAGACAACAAACTCTGAAGCTATTATTGAATTTATAGACCAATTCATCATTACCAGGTTTGGTGTCCCGAATGCTCTTGTTTTTGATAATGCATCTTACTTTTTAGGCAATGCTATGTTTGATTTCGCAATCAAAAGAGGATTCAAACTCAAATATTCTGCTAACTATTATCCTCAGGGCAATGGTTTGGCCGAATCCACAAACAAAAACCTTATCAAAATTATCAAGCGAACTATTGAACATAATCATAAGAACTGGCACAAATATTTAATATTTGCATTATGGGCTGATAGGATAACACAAAAAGCTTCTATAGGTTCTTCCCCATTTAAACTTGTTTATGGGAAATAAGTTGTACTACCAACAAATCTCATTCTTCCTTCTCTAGCCCTAGTTCCATTTATTGAAGAAAGCCCTTCTTCTTCTTTACAGCTTAGACATGACCAAATTCTAAAATTAGAAGAAGAGAGAGAAAAGGCCAAAATTATTCATGCAAAACATCGGCAGATCATCAAGTCATCATTTGATTCAATTTCATCTGGTTCTAAGCAATTTCAAGTCGGTGATTTAGTCCCGAAATGGGACAAAGCCCATGAAGATAAAGGAAAACACACCAAGTTTTACAATATGTGGCTTGGACCGTTTCAGATCTGTGAAAAGATAGGCCATTCGACCTTCATGTTACAATATTTATCAGGGTTGAGAGATTCTCTCCCTGTTAATGGTCTGATCTTAAAGAAATTTTTCAATTGAGGAGGTAACCCCTTCTCCTTTCAATTGCATTTTTGTAGTTTGTAGTAACATTAGGAAATAAAACTGTAAGGCATCTTCTATTGTGACCTTTTCTGTATTCAAAGAGTTTCTCAAAACGAGTGGTGCGATATTTACTTTTAAATAAATAGAAGTCTTAAACAAAAAAGAATGGTTTCTAGGAAATTAGTTGTAATTGCATTCTAAAACTACACTACAATCCTATTGAACCCCTCTCGAAGTTTATAAATCCTGTAAATCTTTTTAGATTTTTCAAAATTGGTTACAAAAAGGTTATCAATATTAAAATATGAGCTAATCCAAATTCAGCATCTCCAACTCTTACCTTGTCATCCATCCTCTCTTAAGGAGGAAAATTGTCTATCTCATTTACTCAAGTTCATGATTATTCAGGGTGTAATTCCAAGAATAATGGATACAAAAGTTAAGAGGTCTTATTACAAGCCTGCTTACCATGTTCATAGGGAAATAGTTTAGCCAACATTACCAATACTACATACCAAAACAGGGTAATGGCTTCAATTGTAAGACAAGGGGTCTCATCACGAGCCAGCTTGTTCCGTTAGATTACTACCAGTGAATGGCATTGTCACCTAACTGGCCACCACGCCAGGAAAATGACTTTTTATCTTGCAAAATAACAGAAAAAGAAAAGAAATACAAAATGTGAAAAAACATATTTTGAATTCATTCTGATAATCATGCTCTAAGGTGAATGGGACAATAGACAATGATATGGTTAAAAGGTATCCCTACCGGAACTATGGATGTTTGCTGGCAGCAGAGGCTCTACCTATGACAAATGAGTTAATTTTAATAGCTGATTTGGAAAAGTTTTCTGTTTTATCAATACCAACCAATAAATGCCAATTTAAAAATATAGAATGTATCTATTTTTTAACAAAAGAGGAAAGTAGCAAAGAAAGTTTTGTTTTGTTTAGAGTGCAACTATACCTAATTATATTAGAATTTTTCCCTTTTGAAAAAAAAAAAATTATTTTGGAAAAGTGTAAGTATTTCTATACTTTTCAGAGATAACTGTTTCTTCCAGCGAATCGCCAATTGTTGTGCCATACAACAACCCCCCATTTCATATCATTACTATTCTAAAACTATAATATGAAATGGGTCCCTTTTTTAATTTTTGTTTTTAAATTGGTACCAATTTAAAGTTCTATTTCAAAAAGGCCCGAAGAAATAAAAGGAAACATTATTAAAACGCCTTTTCAATAAAACCAATCAAAAAACCCCAACGTAAAATGATTTATCTTTATCATTGCAATAAAGCAATCGCAAGATCGCATATCGCAATGACAAAGAAAGCACAACTTAAGGGACATCTTGATTTCTGCCGATGCGAAATCGCTATCAGATATCAACAGAGCATAAAGTAACACAATTAACAACCCTTGCTACGATGTGATGCGAAATTAGCAATCGTCAATCGGCGATAATACCTAAGCGCGAATAAGCTCCCCCTCGCCCCGATGCGATGCGATATCGCTATCGACGATCGACGACTCACCATGCCCACATCCTAAACGGCCCTACTCGCTACTCCCGACGCGATGCGATATCGCTATCGACAATCAGGGATTCCAAATGAAACCAAAGCAATGACTTAGGATTTTCCCTGATGCCCGATTGCGAAAAGGTTAAAAAGCGCAGTTTTCAAAGTAGAAAATCATAAAGGCGGGTTAATACGATTTATTCATAATTAAGGCAATATCTTTTGAAAAGCCACTCATCTGTGTTCAACCGCCAAATCGCCCAAGACATGCTTCAAATAAATCATTCAGCCATTAACTGAAGTGACTGGTATTAATGAGATTGACAGGCCTTAACGGCCATTTAATGAAAACAGCAAGCTTGCGATCTATTCACAGATTTGATCTGAAAGCCATCTTAAGTCAATAGATCACTATGAATGCATCAAGATATATATACCTCACCCTATTCAATTCATGTTATTGTTGCCTCTGTTATGCCTATCTTTCGCTCTGTGCAGGATTCCTCCACAGAAATAGAATTGAGTGGAATGGGAAAGAAGTCCAAAAAGACTACAATGCCTACTGCTTCGCTAGCCGCAAGGCAAGCTGTTGTTGATTCAAGCGGTAAAAAGAAAGGGCTTATATCAGATACGACATGCTTGGGACTTACCAGGGACACTTGGCAAGGAACATATAATTTGATTGAAGCCGAAGAGCCGAAGGTGACCGGGATACAAGTCTCATGCGATAGTACCAGAAAATCTGAGGCCAATCTAAAAGACTTGGCCAACTCCTTTCTGCACAGAATAGCGGCCCGAGAGCAAATTCTCCCATATACGGATGTGGTAAGGTGGGAAATCCAAGAGATCCCAATTACCAATAGAATGTTTAGCACTACAGATGGGATGATTTTCGGTTCTTTTCGAGCTGCAGATCTAAGGCAAATGTATCACCTACCGGCAGAAGAGAAAAAATATAATACGACATTTCTGGAGAAATTTCGAGCAGAGAACGAGACTGAGTCCGAACCAATTCGAGGCTGGAGACAAAATCCAGCAAAGCACAAGCATGAATCCTCGAGTAAGTGCTCAGTCGACTCCCTATGTTCTCCTTACTGCTATGCTAGAATTATGTTGTGTAAGCTATGGGGATTGCATGACTCTGCCAATTTTACCATAGAAATGGTCCCCTTAATGGAGGCGGCATGTAGTGGAGAGATTATGGATTGGGCAGATATTTTATCCGACAAGTTAGCCAAGGCCATTCTCAATTTCAGGTCTAACTCTCGCGTCACAGAGAGGTTCATTCCGCCATTTTATTACAGCGCCTATGTGTTGGATGTATTATGTTTTAATTCCGAGTTTCCTGTGCTCGGATGGAGGTGGACGTTGCAAGACCCCACACCAATCCACATATATCATCAAAAGTTGTGGAAGACCAACTACAAACACCACCTTTATCAAATCTGCAACGGTTTCATGTTGCTAATTTATTACTCCATTTTTGATAAGCCTGCCCTGAAGATTTCTGAACAAGCAGGGGTACATTTAACTGCAGTAGCAATTTGGTTTGGAGAGGAGAAATTCACCTACATCAGAGTTTTTGGCAGTCAGGCCAGGCCCCATGTGCTCCCACTTTACATCCCTGATAAGTTACTTGCCAGGGAAGTAGCTTATCAAATCAATGCGGATGGGGTTACTCAAACCCTGAAGAAAGCGAAAAGGCATGTTTGGCCCTCTTTTCCCTTACGAATTGGAATTTATACCCTGCATGATATCAAACATGCAGAGAAGGAAGCTAGGAAGATAAATTCACTCACTCTGGCTACTCTGCCAAGCAGGCAATATGGTCCAAGGAAAATCGCTTACAATGCGCTCGACCAGGCCAAATTGGCCAAGGTCGAGCACAAAGAAGACAGATTCGAGGATTTGTTTGCGTCAGCTGAATCGCTGTATCAATTTAAGTCACTTGCTAGAAATGTATACAACGATGAAGGGCTAGCCGAATTTAACAGAATTAGAGAACAAAGGTTGCAAACTCTGCCTCTAGACCTGTTAGCGACTATTCTGACGACGAGAAAATCAAGCAAGCCTGAGCAGTGAAGTAAGACGTGACCTCCTACTACATCAAAGCAGCAGGAGGAAGTGTATAATCAAAGGTAGGAAGAAACCGAGGAAAATGTGCAGCGACAAGAAGAAACCCAGGCGAAAGCCCAAGAAGAGAGCAGCTCTAAAATTAATGATGATACACTAGTTGATCCGAATTTGCTCCAGCAATGGCAGCAGTTCAATTCAATCATCGGCAACCTAGAGTGCTCGAGAGATGATGAGGTTTCTAAAGAAGGCGACACACAAGAAGCGACATCGAAACCGGTTTCAGGCGAAACCAGCGACCTACCCAAATCAAAAGAAACAGAAATAATTCCTAAAGATCCATCGGGTGAAATCATTTTGCAAATTGAAGAGATTCCCCCTTTGGATTTATTTTGAAGCCCTAAGCACAAAGTTGTTGTCAAGCGACAGAGGAAAAGGAGAAGGGCTGATCAACCTTCCCTATTCCCTAAGTTAACAGTGACATGCAATGTTGTGTGGAAAGAGGAATTCGACCCCTTCGATGACTTAACCAAGCTATCACAATACGTTGGAGCATATTCGGCGGCAACTATTGATAAAGCATCGGAGGTGAGTAGTTTATTGAATGCGAAGGATCAAGATGTATTTTCGCTACAGGCGCAATTATCAGAAGTTCAACAGAAGGCAGAGCAGGCAGAGTAGGAATTGCTAGTACAGCAGCAGAGCAATCATGAGCTGACTAAGCAATTACAAGAGGAAAAACAGAGGATTGACGAGAGCGCAATCCAAAGGCAAAGGGAGCTATCGGCAGCATTGGAGCAATTAAGAATATCGACTGAGGGAACAATAAAAGCTAAAGATGAGAAAATCGCTCAATTGTCAACTCAAATTGAGCAAATGAAAAGGCTCCCTCAGGTAGATGAATTCAAAGAAGAAGCACTTCAATTGAATAAGGCATTGATTAATCAAGTTAAGCTCCTATGTCAGCAGATTACACAAGCAGAACCATTGTGCGAGTTAGTAGCATCCATAAGCGAAAAGGTAGAAAAGGCAAGGACCGATTTAGATCAGGCCGAAGAAACACTGACAAGTTTTATAGAATGGAAAGATTCCGATCAAGGCCAGGTGACTAATCTACCGAGAATTCTGGAATCACATAAAGAAATATTATTCACAGAATGGCAATCACAGTTAATGAAGGCAGAAAGAGCAATATTCAGATGCAAAGCAACCACTAGCAATTTGGTTGAATTAGTAAATAATACGCTTTATTTGTCTAATATGATTTCCCAATGTACTCCAGGGCAATTAACAACAACAAAGATGTTGGAGCATTCATGCTCCCCGGAGCTGGAGAAAAATGGAAGATTAATCGCGGGAATCAACAATTTAACATGGGATGCCTATTGGTTCTTCTTTGTGAAGCCATACAGCCAAAGATCCGTCTTAAAATGCCTTACAGATGCTGTCGGGTATATCATACCTGACATTCAGGATGCCACCTTTGCTGCCCAATTCAGCTTGCGCCTCAACAGACCGTCAGAAGTGGAGCCGATGCTTGCGATAAGCCAGCTCAGGTTTAAAGGCAAACAACCTGAGTCATGATTCACATCGTGGACTGCCAGATCGCCCCAAGGAGATAGATCACATTTAATGATGCCAATTTAGTAGGATTTTGTTTCATAGATTTTTTAGCTTAGTAGTATTTATAGACCCTTTCATGCATTTAGAAAGGGTCGTAAATTTTTGTATATGACTTAAACCCTGAAGTTGCACTATTGTACTTCAGGGATATTCTTTTATGAAACTGGACCAATTATTCTGAATTTAATGAGGAAGGTTTTTATGTAAATGTGCACTACTGTCTTTGTTTAAAAGCATTTCTGTATTGAAGACGGAATTTTGAATAGCGATTGATATTTCGGATTGATCGGAAACTCACATGGTACTATTATCTGCGTCTGTACTCATTCTTGTTATATGAATTGTTGTTTAAATTGCTCGTGCTATTATCGCTTATATATATATATATGCTTTTCGCAGCATCCTTTATGCATTCCACTATTGGTTGTCTATAGCATGCTTCTCTTTCAATCGTATATATGTATCGATGATATAAACAGTGAATGCACTAATTTGTATTTATTGCTTCATTGTGACTATTCATATGAATTAATCTTTGAATGATTGAATATCTCATATTTATTTTACAGAGTCATCTATATGCCTGTTAGATAGATAAAGATTATTTAACGCTGCATTCCGAATGAATAATTTGTTCCCGAGATTAGTATTAGTTTCCCTATTTTTGTCAATAGAATAAGCTAGTCACCTTATCATCAAAAACAAACTATTCATCACCCATCCATCCCTTTTATTCAATATCGGGAAACTGGTCCCGTTATCTCCAGTTGGAGCCACCATCCCAAATGGAAAAGGAGCAGTACCAAGGTCCGGACCAGTTGGTTACCCCCCAATGTTGTTGCAGCGATTTTTGAGGCATCAACAAAACCACAATCTCAAGGTAATCAAGGAAACTAGGGTCCTCCACCGAATGCCCCTTAGGGTCCTCAACCAAATTCCTCAACCCAGCAATAGGGCGTTCAACCCAAGTAGACCAAGTGTCTTTGTATCAAGAAACCTTGTGCTTGTTGTAGATTCCATAGTAATTATATCCATGAGTGTCCTATTTTACCTCAGATGTGGTAAGTATGGGAAGCTCAAAAGCATTCTCGAGGATCACAACCCATTGGTCCTCCTCCTCCTCTTGCTTCATCTCAACTGGCTGTGCTTACCAATCCTTTTCCTCACCAAGGATACATGATTTCTCAACCTATGCAAGGTCAGGCCACTCGAAAAACTCCACCATCTGGTCACCATTATTATCATATTCTTATGATGAATTTTGATGAGGTAGATACTGAGCAAGTCAACCTTCAGATTCAATCGCGCTAGTATGACAAGCCACCGACTAACTCTACAACTAAGTCCCAACCCAAAGTGCCCATCAATCCTCTATCATCACCAAACGGTACCTTACAAATCCCTCTGCCTAAAGTCGAGGTTATTCCAAAGATCCCCAAAGGTATATCATGTCAAAATTCTCCTTCTACCAAGGTCGACCATACATATAGCATAGTAGATGATTTGGTGCAATCTCCTACTTCCATGTCAATGCCAAAACTCCTCCAGACATGCTCATCGCAACGAAAATATATATTGTCTAATTCAGATTTTGTGGAGCCTCAAGATTTTTAGATGATTGTCTTCCATTTTGACAAGTCAGAAAATCCTACCTTACCTTCATCCATTGCATTTCAAATTCTAGTCTCCATTAGAAATGCCACTGAGAAGTGGTGTATCATTAAAGAAGGCACATCCACCTATGTGATGGCCTCCAGTGTTTGGGAGAAACTTGGTTCCCCTGACCTCTCCCCATCCATCATCACTTTGCATGCATGGTAAGGTCATCCTTAACATCCCCTTGGGTTATACTGCCACTCCCTAATCACAGTTTCTATCAAAATTGTTTGTATTGATATTGAAATAATCGATGCTCCCTTAGACTATAACATCCTTTTGGGTCATATTTATACTTATGCCATGGTAATTGTCACATCTGCAACTCACCATAATATGTTCTTTCCCCACAATGGAAAGATCATCACAATTTATTAGTTGACGTACTATGATCCAAAATCCTAGACTTCACCCCAGTCCAATATTTATTCCATGGCTGACAATAAGATTGTCTCATTCATCTCTCGATGATTTTATAAATATTACTCTTTGCTTGGTGCTTACTATGGCCCATCGCCTACTAATTTTGAACTTAGCTCATCAACTGTTTCCATGCTCCAAGTCATCAACCCATATGGTTGTACCCTTTGCACAACTACCTTGTACATAATGGCACTCGACAAACTCATCTATATGCCTCCCACAAGGAAGCACTAGATGTTTCTACCCTACGAACCCCAAGGGGGCTATTCCTGTCAGAAAATATATGTCTTGGATCATGAGCTTGATCATGTGCCCTTATACTACAAAAGCCTCCCAATCCAGTTCCTAGTAACTCACTATCCTTGACAGCAAGGGCTCACTAGCCCTCATCAAAGTATTCTCTAAGAACTTCAGCGCACCATATCGTGCCAGCATCCCTCTCACTGCTTGATTCCCCTAAATATCCACACGAAGGGCCTCAAAATCTAATTCTCACCATAATATCTTTAACTCTTCCATACTTGCAAGACACCATTATGTTTTTTCAGTCAACAGTGCAAAATACTTTCATGACCTGAACTCAGCTCCAGGTTTTAGTAGACCCCTATTCCTACCCATACTCTCTGCCCAGAGCATAGTTTTTTCCCTCAAAATTTCACTGAACGCACTTTTGGAACCCATTTCTGTGCCCCAGAGTGTTGATCTAGCCCACAAAAGTGCATTGCGACCCTGAGGATGGTCAGGGTCCCCCACAAATATCTGAAGGGTTAATATGAATATCTGAACCACCAAAATGATGAGTATGGTTAGGCCACTTAAGTCCAAGTTGTAGATCCTGGTTCTAATGGTCAAATTGTCTACTCCAATATCCAAAAGATTTAGGGCCTTCTCCTCCTCTCCAAATTCTTAAGAGTTCACTATGCAAATGAATTAGATTTGGAGGAAAAAGTCCATTTCATAAGAAAAAAGATAGTTTTTTTTGGTACCCATTGCAACCAAACGTAGCTCCGTTTAATGAACTCTTAGCACCGTGGGAAGGCTCTCACTGGATTCTATAATGAGTCTCTCTTTGTTTTTAGTAATTTGAAACTTCAACCCGAAGCCATTTTTTCCATAAGGTCTCACTTTGCCACCTCTTAAAATTGAATCTCTTCATTTGAGACATCGGTACTTTGGTGACTCACCTATTGATTTTGATCATTAGAAACCATCATTTACTAATGTTTTCATGGTCCCTAGCAGTCCTCCCCCATGTGACAACACCATCGTGTCACCCTTGTTCAGAGCATCTGCGATATATCACCCTTGTACCTCTAAAGTCTATTTCGAGTCCTGTTTGAGTCCCATTACAATATTCCATTCATCATCATGTCGCATTTATCTAATTTTACTCATATTTGGCCTCCATTTCTTCTACTTCATCTTTGTGAAACCCCCATTTGAGCCATTGACCTTTCCCTCTGGAATCGAGTTAATCATTGCGAGGTCAACCCTTTTTCTTATGCTTTGACAAGGGAATTCGTCAGTCTACTACTCATATTACTTCCTCCCACCATTCTCCCTACTATTAGTCCATCAGTCTCTCTACTATATTCCCTTGTGCCTTTGTTGAGGATTCCTCATTGCCTTAGCTCTATTGGGCTCTCTTCTATCGACCTCAGCCCATTTATTCCAGAAGAGTGTTCTAGAGGGTGGTGTACCTTGCTTCTAGCTTGCATATTTGTTTGGTTCCTCAGATCAAGAAAAGTGACTCATTATTTCCCTTTGACTTGGTTGTTTCTCACGTGCTCAAGATCAACTCCTTATAGCATGATTGAGATTTGTACACTTGATAATTCATTGATCTAGACGATTGTCCCAATGATTCTCGGGTATGTGTGAGATGTTGTAGACCTCATGAGCGGGTAGCCCTTCACATATCCCCCCACATGCCCGGATGACCATAGATGTTGATCCAGCCGCCGATGAAGTTCCACAGATTTGATGGGTTCGGTTTCCACCATTTGCAGAGCCCACAACATGCATGTCTCCTCTAGATAATTCATTCAGATCTTAGAAGACATTTCCTATCAATAAGGGCTTCCTTGGTTGTGGATCCCCCTCCCCATGTTAGCTACAGCGGCATTATATCTCATGTACTTAGATGTTATTATATTCAGTCCTGACATATTTTTTTCTAGGCACATTATTTATATGGGATCCATTGTATTATTTTCTGGCCCATTGATATGAGTGTATCCAGTATTTTGTAGCTCAGTCCCACATGGTTGGGTTCACCATTATTCTTTTTATGCATTTATCTTAGCGGGTATGGTTATGCCTCCCCCACCTCATTTGAGATCATGTATTACCACATAAAAGGAGACTTCTATCACTTTAGTAGGTCTCTCCCCCTCCATTATTTGTCTGTCCTTGACTTAACTTCAATTCTCTCTCTCTCTCTTTGATTGCCCTTTCGGTGTCACGTGGAAGTGTAATATACAATGTGTTTCATTCATAAAATTTGCTCCTAACACTCAATTGTGTACGGGTAATCTGTTATCACCAAAAATGATTACCTAGCCATTTCTAACTAGGTCGATCAAAATACAGCATGTAGATTTAATTTTACCATAGTAAAATCACTTTCACTATGGAAAATAATTTAGTAAACCACTTTTATTAATTATTTTATAATTTAAATAAAAAATCCCCATCAAAATAATTAGATAAATCATTATTTATTTTATTTTCTCTAGGAATGATTATTAAATCATTATTAATAATGATTCCTTGTCCCATTTGACTAAGTCCCTTAGGAATATTTAAATAAATCACTATTTATTTAAACTTCTTTATTTTTGTTATTAGAATAATGATTAAAATCATATCTAATAATTATTTTGATTTCAAACATTTTTTATTTCTCATGAAATAGTTAATAAATCATTTTATTTGTTAATTATTTCTAAATAAAGGTATTTAATAATTTTAAACACTTCTTGCCTCTCCAATAAATATAATAAAGTATTCCAACTAGTTATATCTAAATTTAGTTAATAGTTTTTTATTATTCTTCATTTTTGAGATTAACTCTATACTTTGCTATAAAAATGAGGGTTTTTCATTCATTCTTCACCATGATCATAATCATCATCAACATTATCATCATTTTCTTGAACTCCCATTTTGAGTTCTCCACTTTTGTTTGTGTTTTTCACATTTTGAGAGAGAGAATCAGTTTCTAGAGCTTCAAGAATATCAAATGACCCATCCCACGAAGGGGGACTTGCAAACCAACCTGTAGATATCCTTCACCAATTGTTATCAATAAAAGACTTATTCATTTAAAATAGTATTTCCAATTGGGTTATTATACTGGATACTTTATATTACTTCTTTTTATTTTGGATTTTATCTTCTTTTAATGTAGGGTTTCTACTTTTTTCACAAATCTGAATCAACGACAACCATCAACTTGTTGTTAGGGTCACTTGTCACCCAGTGACTTAAGTGATGTATTTTTGGTGCACCTTCCAAGAATTTTCACAATAAGATAAGCACTATGGTTGAATCAAGAATTAAGGTATACTTGTGTCAGCTTAGGTTGGGATGACCTAGCTCTAGAGTTTATTGTGCACCAACAAAACCCTCAACCACTGGCCCTCTCAGCAACGACCTGCAAGCAAATTTTAGTCTCACCTGAAGTGATTATGGGAGGTTGCAGAACTATGTATATGCAACTTGAGGGATATTGTGATGTGGCAATTATCTATTTTATTTATGTTTTAATGTTTATAAATTTCTTTGCATACAATGATTACTTTGCAAAATGACATTCATAATGTAAACTTCCATAAACTTCATAGTACTGAAATACAGTGCAAATATTAAGCAAATAAACACAGGAGGCAAATATTTTACCATGGTTCATCCCAATTTTGACTACGCCCACAAGAATTGTTGCTTATAATAAGGAATTTATACAAAAACCAATTATCACTTGCATACACAGTTGCAAGATGTGTGCCCATTAATTTGTACATGGTCTGTGCTCTCAACTATAGACCTAGGCCTCCATGCACACAATTGTGGAGCTTCACCCTTTCTTCAAAGTACAAATCACAAAAATATCACATAAACATAGATTTGGATTAATAGATAGATCCCCTCCTCCTTTATTATTCATCCTTATATATACTATTACATGAGGCATTATATCACTACATGCCCATGGACCTGATACCATGATTTCTCAAATACAAGGGATTATGGCCCAAAACCAACAACTTTTACAATATTTTATGCTTTTACAAAAAGGAAGGGGCATCGCCACAAAGCCCCTATGTTGCATGATGACTTTGTTGTGTGGTCTTCACTGTGATCTATTTCTCTTCTACATGGTCTACTTCATACTCTACAACATATTTTATACTGCGTGCTCCACAAAACTCGGGTTTCTTGCCCAAGATTTGGCCAAGTTGGGCTATGCCCAATAGGTCCCCAACAATCACTTGTGAGTTGTCCTGATTCACTTAGATGTTGTGCCCTTGATATTTTATGCAATGTTTTTATAGTCCTGGTTGAACTATTGGAGCACTTTTGTCATTTTGTTTATCCTCGCAGCATGCTTAATCCAACAATTCTTCTGTTACACGCTCTGTAGCCTTCTGTAGCAATGTTGCCTCCTTTTACCAAAGCTCCTGAAGCTTCTCATCTACTATTTGCGAGAGCTGAAAGGCCTCATCCTACTAAGGTTGAGTTTTTTCTATCAATGTTTGCTCTTCCCTCTCAGGCTCTTCAATCCTCCTCTTAAACACCTTGATTTCATTTATCTTTGTGATCTTCTGTGATATAGGCAATTTCTTTGTAGTTGTTTGACTTTTCTCTAACTGTTGTTGCTCTTCTTGCATCTCCCCATGCAATTTATGAACATTTGGATCTTCCTATAGTGAATTTGAAATCCGCATACTCTCGTCTAGTAGCTTTGTATACTCCGCATATGTTACGGAGATGCTAACCATGATTAACTTTAGTTCAGCCCCTCTATTCTCTTACATCCTGCGACAGTTGAATATAGCTTCAATTGCAGCTCACTGATTTTTAGATCATACTTAAAATGTACTGTGGAAACTTTGTATTAATGCTCCTTTATTGCAAGGCCAAGCATTACAACCTTTTCTCCTACGATTCATCTTCACGAACCTTCATATCCGAAGTTCCTTGCATGTTTTTTCTACTACTTCAACTAGTTGTTGGTAATATTTTTCTATTTGATGTCTCTCTTGTATTCTTTGGTTGAGATTCTGTGAGAATGTAACTTGCTCCTTTTCCAACTTTATGTTGAGTTCTGATGTGTGCTCTTCCCTTAGCTTTAGTTCCTCTATAATCTCTTCATGCAGCTTATGTAACCTTATTAGTGGCATTGTTGCGATGTTCACCTTTATGTGTGTCCACTCCTTGTCCTGCTTCTGAATTTTTGTTTGTTAGAAAATTATATATTATAGAGCAATGGAACACATAAAATATTGTAGAAATATAAACACAGAAAACACATAAAATAAGAGAGACACAAATATACGTGGTTCACCTAGTTTGGGCTATGTCCATAGCAAAATAGCCAGTATTTCTTTTATTATATTAACCAGCAAACTGAAGAGATACAACATATAATAGATCCACTGTAACACCCTCTTCACTCTCAATATCCTCTCTCTTCCTCACTCAGAATACATATGTACATAGATGGAATACAATTCCCTCATATATAGTGAGGGGTTGCCTTCTAGGGAAAAAACCCTAAATTAAACATAACTTATACCGTTAGATCATCCGCCTAATGAACGGCCCAGATTGACTAGAAATTACTAGACTTTTACAAGGCAATTTTACATCTATTTTTAGCTTCAGGGGTGCTGCCCCCAAACCCCCCAGCCAGGGGGGATTTACCCCCTTGGACCCCCCTGTGGGGGGACAAGTCCCCCCCGCATGGAGGGGTGTACAATCTTCCTGGGGTATACATCTGGCTGAAACCTTTGAATACAGAAGATAATCAGGCTCCACACCCAACAATCTCCCACTTGGAGACTGATTATAGCAACTCCACTACTGCTTCATTTGCTAGACAATGACTCCACTTTAGACCTGGTTGTTTCTCATATTCTTCATCATACTTGAAGACCAATTCAAATTGAGAATATTTTTAGTTTCCCCCTGGTTACAACTTTTGTTAACATATCTACAGGATTCTGGCTAGTGTGTATCTTTCCCAGCTTCAACTTTCCATCTTCCAATGTTGACCGTATGAAATGGTACTTGAGTTGTATATGCTTAGTCTTGGAATGAAATACAGAGTTCTTTGCAAGATGTATGGCACTCTAACTATCACTGTATAACCTGCCCAACTCCTGCTTCTTACCCAATTCATCCAGAAACCTTTGTAACCAGATCATTTCTTTACTAGCCTCTGTAGCAGCAACATACTCTGCTTCTATTGTTGAAAATACAACAACACTTTGGATTTTTGAAACCCAACTAACAGTTGTTCCACCTACAGTAAATACATATCCTGTAGTGCTCCCCCTATTATCCCTGTCACTTGCCACATCTACATCAACATATCCCTATAGAGCAATGCTTGAACCACCAAAGCATAATGCTTGATTTGTGGTGCCTCTCAAATACCTGAGAATCCACTTCACTGCCATCCAATTTTCCTTTCCTAGATTGTTCATGTAATTGCTTACAATTCCCACTGCATGTGCAATATCAGGTCTTGTGCAGACCATTGCATACGTTAAGCTTCCAACTTCTTATGCATATTTATACATATGAGCTATTTCTTCCTGAGTCTTGGGACATGCCTCCTTACTTAATTTGAAATGGCTAGCCAAAGGTATACTAATTGGTTTTGCATTCTGTGTATTAAGCCTTTTTAATTCCTTTTCTATGTACTCACTATTGAGACAATGTTAATTTGTGATTCTTCCTGTCTCTAGTTATTCTCATACCAAGGATTTGTTTTGCAGCACACAAATCCTTCATTGCAAATGAGTTTTCCAATTTCCTTTTGAGAACATTTATTTCCTGCATGTTAGAACCTACAACAAGCATGTCATCTACATACAATAACAATATAATATAGCTGCCATAATTTTGTCTTTTGAGATAAACACAATGATGAGAGTGACATCTAGTATAACCTTGTTCAGACATAAACCTATAAAGTTTTAGATACCACTACCTTGGAGCCTATTTTAAGCCATACAAGCTCTTCTTCAACCTGTACACTAGTTTCTCCTTCCCTTTTACCTGATATCCTTGTGGCTGTTGTTTATATATCTCTTCCTACAAACCCCATGGAGAAAGGTTATCTTTACATCTAACTGCTCAAGATGAAACTCTTCAACTGCTACTAGACCTAAAATAGTTCTGATTGGAGTCATTTTAACAACAGGAGAAAATATTTCATCAAAATCAATACCTTTCTTCTGTGCAAACCCCTTCACCACAAATCTAGCTTTGTACCTCTGTTTTCCTTCATCTTCTTCCTTCAACCTGTAATCCCATTTATTCTGCAATGTTATTTTACCTACAGGCAACCTAACTAATTCCCAAGTCTGGTTATGTGCTAAGTTTTCCATCTCTTCTTTCATGGCTTGCTCCCACTTCTTCCTGGTTTCTACCTGCACTGGTTCTTCATAACATTCTGGTTCACCAAAATCAGTCAACAATAAATAATATAATCAAAGAGAGTATCGTTCAGGGGGTCTATTATCGTAGTAGATCTTCTAACACCACTTTCAGGTGTTTGAAGTGCTTGTTACTATTGTGGTTGTTGTTTTGGCTATTGATCATTATGATTTTCAGGCACCATCACTTTTCCTGTGATATCGTCAAGGACTTTATATTCTCTATTTTCTTTTTCTTGTTTCTTTTCTTGCAACTAATTCTTATACAAGACCTTTTCATTGAATATTACATCTTTGCACCTAATTATTTTGTGATTTTCATAATCATATAAGCGATAAATAAAATCATTAACCCCATATCCAATAAAGGTACATTTCTTTGATTTTGCCTCAAGATTTGTTCTATTTTCTTTGTTAATGTGGACAAAGGCTTCACAACAAAAAGTCTTTAAAAATGAATAGTTTACCTTTTTACCTGTCCATGCCTCCTCTGGAATACCACCATCCAAGTAACTTGAAGGCCCTTTGTTTATTAGATAAACAATAATATCTACATCATTTTCCCAAAATTGTAAAGGCAATCCTGGATGCAATCTCATGCACCTTGCACGCTCCATGATTGTCCCGTTCATCCTTTCTAACACACCATTTTCTTGTGGTGTTCCTAGAAATGTCTTCTCTCTGTGAATTCCATTCTCTAAATAGTACCTATCAAACTCTTTGCTACAATATTCACCTCCATTATCTGATTTGAGACACTTCAACCTTTTCCCTATCTCATTTTCAACCAAAGCTTTCCATTTCTTAAAAGTATCAAAAACATCAGATTTATTTTGAATACAATAAATCTAGGCTTTTATGGTTTCATCATCAATAAAAGTGACATAATAACCAGAGCCACCAAGAGATGATACATGAGTAGTCCCCATACATCTGTATGCACAAGCTCTAATTTTTTGCTCTTCTTTTCTTTCCCAACTCTAAGTAATCTGACTCTCTTTTGTTTTCCATAAACACAATTCTCACAGAATTTTAAATCAACATGCTTCAAACCTGGCAACAAATTTCTTGAGTGAAGAATCTACTTCCCCCTTCTCACTCATGTGCCCAAGCCTCTGATTCCACAATGTCGTATCTTCTCCTATAGAGATTAAAGCATTAACATAATTCAAAATACTATTGCATAAGTACAATGTACCAACCTTTTCTCTTTTTGCTATTACCAGGGATCCTTTAGTGACCTTCCATGTTTTATCTGTGAAAGTAGTTACGCAACCTTCACCTCCCAACTACCCTATTGAAATTATATTTTTCTTCAAATCTGGAACATGCCTTACCTCCTTCAATAGCCATATTTTCATTCTGTTGTTTTATGAAAACTATACCCATTCAAACTATTTTACAAGTTTTATCATCACCCAATCGAACTTGTCCAAAATCTCCTTGAACATAATCATGAAAATGTTTCTTATCAGGTGTGGCATGGGATGGCGCCCTTGAATCTACCACCCAGGCATCAATAATATTTTCTAATGAAAGAATCAAAGCATCTTGCAACACATCACCTGTTACATTTGCTTCATGATTATTTTCTTGCTATGCATCCCCTTCTTTTCCCTTCCAAGACTTGCCGTATTTCTTCAAGTGTCCTTTCTTCCCGCATTTCTAGCACAAAATCCCTGATCTGGACTTGGATCTACCTTTTCTTGACTTACTATGACATCCAGAGCTCTTTCCTCTTTCCATTTTTCTTCCCCTAGTCTCTGCAGTCAAAGAATTACCTAATGTTTCACCGGAGCGTTTCCGTCACATTTCCTCACTAAGGATTGCACCGACAACATCATCAAACTTTAATGGCCATAACTAAGCCATTCCAACTTTCTAGCAATGAGCATGGAAATAACAGAGCCCTAACTTCATCATCAAAATTTACCCCTACAGAAATTAACTGAATTGTAACTGTATTAAAATCATTTAAATGATTTGCAATAGATCCACCTTCTAACATCTTCATATTAAATAAACACTTCATAAGAAATACCTTATTTGAGGCCGAGGATTTTTCATATATTTTGGCCAATGCCAACATTAAACCCTGTGTTGTCGTTTCCTTTGAAATATTAAACGCTACTAATGCCGCTAGGCATAGCCGTATTGTTCCAAGTGCATTTCTATCGAGAATATCCCATTCTGTGTCTGTCATACTCATCGGCTTCTTTGTCTTTCTGCTCAATGGCAGGTACATATCTCTCTAATACAGATAATCTTTCATCTGCATCTTTCATAGCTGGTAGTTTTGGTCGTTAAACCTTTTGACCCTAAACCTACCATCTTCCACCATTGCTCCCACTCAAACCAGGAACCCTTCAGTGCTACGAGTTTATTAGCCAAATAAACCTTCAGCTCTGATACCACACTACAACAAAACCTTATGATTAACATCCCTTATTGCTTCCTTTTTTGTGTCTAGAACTGATTTTTGGTGCTATTTGTGTCCATTTATAAAATATGGTGCGAAACTTGATGCAAAGTTTGCACCGAATTTTTCACCAAGTCTTACATCAAGTTTAGCACCGGGTATTGTAATAGGTTTCGCACCACATTTTACACCAAGTTTTACGCCAGGTTTTATGCCATGTTTTGTGCCATCCTTTGCACCATGTTTTGCATCAAGTTTGGCACCTAATTTTGTTTCACCAACTTTTGTATCCTCTATTGCATCCACTTTTTGCACCTACACTTGCATCAACTTTTGCATCATCTCTTGCATCCTCTTTTGCATCATTTTTTAAATCATTTTTCACATCCATTTTTGTGTATTTTTTTGCATCCCCTTTGTGCCAAGTTTTGCATTGAGCTTTGTGTCTAGTTTTGCATCTAATTTTGCATGTAATTTTGTTGCATTGACTTTTACATCTTGTTTTGCATCCATATTTACATCCTCTTTTTCATCTGTTATTGTGTCCACTATTGCATCCATTTTTCTTGTGCCATAATTTTCACCTAGTTTGACGCCTTCCTTTGCACCCTTTTTTGTTTATAAATTTGCATTCATGATTGCATCCTCATATACATCTAGGTTTTCATCGACTTTTACGTCTATTTTTGCATCCCTTTTTATATCCACTTTTGCGTCAAAATTTGCATCAGGTTTTGTGTTTCATAATACATCTACTTTTGCATCGAATTTTGTTGCATCAATTTTTGCATCCTATTTTACATCCATTGTTGCACCCATGTTTACGCCCACTTTTACATCCCTTGTTTCATCTTATTTTGCATCTTCATTTGCTTTGTTTTTTGCATCGATCATTACATCCACTATTGTTGTGATACAATTTATGCCATGTTTTGTAATTACTGTTGTACCCACGTTTGCTTCCAATTTTCCATCCATCTTCGCACCCTCTTTTCATTAAAAAATTGCATCTATTTTTGCATCCAATTTTGTTTCTCTTGTTGCACCCATGTTTTCATCCACTTTTACATCCCTTATAGCATCTTGTCTTGCATCAAAGTTTGCATCTTTTTTGTGTGTCTATTATTACATCCAATTTGTCATTCACTTCTTTTGTTCTATTATTTGTGTCATATATCATGCATATCATTGCAACCCACATTTTATTCCACTATTGCATCCACATTTGCATCCTCTTTTGTGTCCAAGTTTGCATCAAATATTGTTTATGTTTTTTGCATCCCATTTTCAATCTACTTTTACATCCACTTTTGATTCGTCCAATTTTGCAACTAATTTTTTGTCCACTATTGCACCCATGTTTGGCCCATGTTTACATCCCTTTTTGCATCCAAGTTTTCCTCATTTTTGCATTCAAGTTTGTGTCTATTTTTTCTTTTACATTCATTGCTGTATCCACATTTGTTTCACCACAATTCATGCTAAGTTTTATGCCTACTATTGTTCCCATGTTTTCTTCCACTTTTTCATCCATGTTTGAATCCTATTTTGTTTTCAGGTTTGCACCAACTATTGCATCTACTTTTTCATCCACTTTTGTGTCGATTTTTATGTCTTGTTTTGCGTCTACTTTTGTTGTGTCCACTTTTCATCCAATTTTATTTCTATTTTTACCCCCATTTTTTTTTCATTTTTGCATCCCTTTTCCAACACACATCATATTTTTTGCATTGATGACATTTCTTATGACATTGAAAATTATGAACAATTGATCACAATGTCAATAATTATGATGATGATGATAATGAAGATGATGTTGATGACATGAATTGCGATTGTTATGATAATGACAATGATGATAAAGATTATGGGGGTTACAATGACAATGATGATGACGATGCTAATGGCCTTGGCCATTCTTCCCAATTTTTAAATGTTGTCATGGTCATAATCATAATAATTATCTTTGGTGTCGTCTTCCAAGTCATCATCATCTAATCAGCATTATCATTATTTTCATCTTGGTCATAATCAACAACAATAATGACATGAATGATGATTATGATGTTCATGATGAAGATGACAACAATTGTGATAAAAATTATATTAGTTATGACGATGGGGATGATGACAATTATAATGATGATGATAATGGTAGTGATGATGATCATCATCAATCATCTCTAAAAAATAAAGTTTTTTTTTTCTCTTGCATATATTATGTGTCCTAACAACCCTTTTCGATCACTCATAACATTTTTTGGGTTTATGATATTTCTCATGATACCTATAGTTATGAACAATTGATGAAAATGTCCATAATCATGATGATGATGATGAAGACATGAATGGTGATTATGACAATAATGAAATGATAACAATTATGATGACGATGATGGTGGTGATGATGGCGATAATGAAGATGATGACCCTCCCTCTAAACTAGGGAGGTACTCATAATGACACCAAAAAGTACTCTCAAGTTGAAATATTCAAGTAAGAAGGGATCTGGATTGATAAGCATCAATGATGATTTACATCATCATAGCCAACATTGTCAAAATAGCAAGGCCTAGACTAATAATTTTATCTCTCCATTAGATCAAAGCACAATGTTAAGAGGCATAAATTTGGACACCACTGCCTCTCTAGGCATTTACCCCACCAGGACGTTCACCAGGTATGTCCTCACATGATCATTTCCTAATCCACTATCATAATATTTGAGACTAGGAAATGTCAATCCTCATGACTATTCTTATCTTGGATTAATGTACTTGACTTATGGCAGTTAGTCCTAGTCAAAGTACAAATTATCAAGGAATATTGGTCCCAAATGTTTATCCAATGCACCATTCTCCCTACTACTGTCTTTACTAGGCTTACAACTGTTAGTCCTGGCCATAGTACACAACACATGGATAATATGGTGTCTACCCTCACCCCCTCTCAACCAGAGAGGAGACATCCACAAGCATAATATTTTCTCAAGAATACCCATCATTTTCATAGAGAATAACATCATTAATTTGTTTTCATATCATGATGCCTTTATGATTAAGCATTCATATATTTGTGGAAAAATATTTCCCCTTTTGTCATTTGTGATGAAATAAAATAAAAAAGTGAAAGCCAAAATCATTAAAGATACACTATAATGATCTATCTAAGTCTAAACTCTATGGTTGAAGTGAAAATTCATGTAAATGTTATATCTATGAGTTGTGCCAAAATTATGAAAACCTTATTCCCTAATTCCTATATATAAGAAAAAGAAAAAGAAAGAAACATAAGGCCCAATGAATGGTAGCTCATGTATTCACTCCCTCTTTGGAAAATATATGAATATATACACTCCTAGTCACACTTGATCACATGTTTGTGATGGTTAAATCATGAAATCCTCTTTCCCCGTGCATTTTCACTTCATCATTTAAGCACCTAATTGAGGATCTAGGTAATGTTTGTTGCCTAAGGGTTTCATGTCTACTCTTGGTTTACTTAGGTCACACTATTGTCAATTTATGTGATGGAGTGAAATACATAAGTTTGTGGAGTTATTAGAACAATGTATTAAGTTAGTCACCACACACACATGTATTATGTCTCATTGATCCACATGTATGGGTTGGATACTTATTGCTTGACAACTTTAATGGAGGCTACTTTATGACTTTAATGGTATAGCTTACAAAATATCTTGTTAAACATTGTGATTCATCCTTTATTTTCCTCGAGACACTTGATAATATTGAAGTCACTGCCAATAATCCATGGAGATGGGGAGTATAAATCACTTGTGCTAGAAATAGAATTGACAAATAGAGGTTTTCTATTTGCGATATTGGAGTCATAGACATTGGATACATGGTAGTAGTCCTCGATGTCAATTAACTAAAATTGTATTGTCATAATGCGAAAAGAGGTAAACATATTGGTAACCTTGATGTCCTGATCATTTCAAATAATAACCATTCCACCCAAGTATCTCTAAGAATCAATCACTACTACTTGGAAATTCCTCCCCCCATTTGCTAATTATATGAGGTAGAACCTCACTTAATATTTTTGTTCCTTATATCAAAATTATTGATGGGTGCTCTGTGTACCATTTTTCTTTTAGGAGTCTTTGTTTTCCTTTACTATTGAGTCCCCTCATGTTCCGTGAGACTATTTTCATCGAGAATTTACACAGAAAGGAAGTATAATGTGACTAAAAAAAATGTCTCAAGATTTATGTGCTTGGACAATTCTACTTCATGACTCCTATACTTCCTTAACCTGGGACTGAATGGTGAACTTGATGGCCTTAAGGGAAATTGACCAATGAAAATCTAAAAAAGAGGTGACTTTTGACTTTATCACATACAATTTAATATACTAAAAAAAATATCCATAACAATTTCATCAACCAATGAATCATTAAAAAAAAAATCCAAAACAATTTCATCAAGCAATGAATCATTGCATTATAAAATACAATCTATAAACCTTTTGGGAACGTTTTGCTAAACCATGGTAAAAAACCAACATATTTAGTATTAATATTTAACAATAAAATGGACAATAACACGTTTTGATAAATTAAATAACATATTATCAAGCCTAAAAAATGTCACTAACAGAAAACAATAAAGCATGCAACTAATGGAAGTGACCAATCAAGGCCACCATAAGACAATTAATCTATTAGGACCAAGATTGATGGGGACAAAGATCTACAAAGGACAAAGGCAAACCTATTTGAACTTTATTGTTTTATTAGGTTCAAGATGAACATTTCAAGATATAATGAAGAACATAATTAGTTTTATTGAACTAAGAAAACCCGAGCACATTCTATAACTTAGCAACGAAGAGATGTATAATACCCATCTCAACGACACAACACATGGCATTAAGTTACTTTTTTATATATAATTTAAACTCCTATCATAAAATCACAAATTTAGCATGAGTGGAATGTTTAAAATCCATTTTTATAAAAACATAATATAATTTTTCTTATAGAAAAAAATACCAAAAACTAAATATATTTTTTTAGAAAATAAAAAAATACTAAAACTAAACATATATTAAAAAAAAAAAACTAAAACATAAGCAAACTAAAATTTGAATTTGACACTCTTGTTCACTTTCAGAAACTCATATGGTGGAATGTGATCTCTTTATCCTCATCTTTAGCTTTTTCCTAAAAAATAAAAGCATACAAAAGTGGGAAAGAGCCATAAAGCATGGGAAGCTTTTTCCTAAGCACAAAAGCATCTAAAATTTGGAAAAGGCCATTTTTATATGAGGAAACATTATTCACCCAAAAGATTTTGCCCAAATTGAACTAATGAGGAATTTGGGAAATCTTCATTGCGTTCACTTTCCTATATATTGGAGTCTTGGCCATTGAGAAAATGATGGGAATTCTTGTATTGTCATGCTGCTGAGATCTATCTTGAGATGGACAGTTTTGGAGCTAGGAGTTTGGGGAGGTGTTTCTGCAACTACATATGATTGTTGTAACTTTCCTCCAACTTCTTTATTAATATAGATCAGTTGTTCTTCCTTCCATATGTTTCTATTCATTCTTTAGTTATTCTAATTAAGTAATGAATGTATGAGATTTTGGTTTATACTTATTTATTCAATAATATTTATACGTTTCTGATATTTTCGATTATCAAGATATTATGCTATGAAGGTTGCTTTATTTTTTCTCTTATGTGTAGGACCAAGCTTTGGAGCTAGCTAGGAGTGCTTCCTATCTATACTAAAAACTCCAAGAAGACCTGCATGCGAGGACTCACAAGAATTCCTTCTCTTTTTCTTAATCTACACTCTACATCTTGATTACTAAGAATCTTGAGCCTTAGAACAACCTTTCTCTTAATTGGTCTATCCAAGGTTTTTGGGATAATGTGAGATGGCTTTATGTTCATCTAACCATGCATTAAATCCTACAGCAAAATGATAATTAGAAACTTTAATATATTTCACTATGTAAATGAAATTAGTAAAATGAACCCATAGAGGGGGTGAAAAATGGAAATAAAATTAAAACTCTAAACAAGAAGCCAAAAGTGGATGTAACATTGGATGCAAAACTCGGAGTAGAATTGGATGTTAAACTAGCCATAAAAACAAGATGCAAACAATGACACAAAAAGGGTTTTACAGTAAAATTAAAAAAGCGTGCAACACTATACACAAAGAAGGGAACAAAATAGGGCATATGAAAGGATACCCAATTCAGCGCAAACAAGGATGCAAAAAAGGACACCAAAATGAGGATGCAAAGAATGGTGTAAAATTAGGATGCAAAACTGGGTGCAAAAAGGATGTAAGAAAAGACACAAAATAAGATGCAAAATGGGACTAAAAAAGGGTGAAACCAAGGATGTAAAAAATGATGCATAACTAGATGAAAATTCAAACTAAAATCTAGGTGAAAAATGAGATGCAAATGTGGACATAAAATGTGGCAAAAAAAAGGATGCAAATTTGGATGCCAAAAAGGATTCAAAATTAGATACCAAAAAGGATGCAAATTTGAACATAAAAAATGGTGCAAATTTGGACACAAAAGAATAAGAAATGGTGCAAAAATGGGCATAAAAATGGTTCAAATTTGCATGCAAATTGAAATGCAACATTGGATGTAAAATAAGGTGCAACAAATCATTCAAAACTTGGTGCAAAAACAATAGACACAAAATGGGATGCAAAGGTGGATGCAACACATGGTTCAACATAGGATGCAAATTTATATGCCCAAAAGGATGCAAGAAATGGTGTTAAAAATGATGCTAAATTGGTGCAAAATAGGATGCAAAAAAGGGAGATAAATAAAATGCAAAAATGGATGCAAAGTTTGGCACTAAATCAGATTCAACATAGGTGCAAAATTGGATGGAAAAAATGTTGTAAAAAAAGCCAGAAAAACTGGTGGAAAAATAGATGTAAAAATAAGTACAAAATTAGAAGCAAAAAATGGCATAAGACCTGATGCAAAAATTGGCACAAACTGGATGTAATAAAAGGCACTAAACCAGATGCCAAAGATGGTGTAAAACTCGATGCAATTTATGACACAAAACTAGAAGCAAAGAATTCCACAAAAGAGGAAGCAAAAAATGATGCAAAAGTAGATGCAAAAAATGGCACAAAACTAGAAGCAAAACATGTTGTAAAACCAAATGAGAATCTTGGTGCAAAAAATGATGGAAATTTCGGCATAAAAAAAGATGCAAAATTTGACGTAAAAAAAGACAAAATTTGGTGCAAAAAAGGACGCTTTAAAAATTGTACAATAGAGCCAGATTTAGCGCCAGGCTGCTCATCCCAATTGAGAAAAATATTCACTAAAATCTGGTGCTAAATCTGGCACAAATTTCCTGTTTTGTTGTAGTGCCAATTGTTAGAAAATAATATATTATAGAGCAATGGAACACATAAAATATTACAGAAATATAAACACAGAGAACACATAAAACAAGAGACACAAATATACGTGGTTCACCTAGTTTGGGCTACGTCCACAGAGAAATAGTCAGTCATTCTTTTATTATATTATCCAACAAACTGAAGAGATACAACCTACAAAAAATCTGTTGTAACACCCTCTTCGCTCTCAATCTCCTCTCTCTTCCTCGCTCATAATACAGATGTACATAGACGCAATACAATTCCCTCATATATAGTGAGGGGTTGCCTTCTGGGGAAAAATCCCTAAATTAAACATAACTTCTATCGTCAGATCATCCGCCTAATGAATGGCCTAAATTGACTAGAAATTACTAGACTTTTACAAGGCAATTTTACATCTATTTTTAGCTTCGGGGGCACTGTCTCCAAACCCATGTCGGGGGACCACTGGCCCCCGGACCCCCTAGCTGAGGGGAATTTATCCCCCCACGTGGAGGGGTGTACAGTCTTCCTAGGGTATACATTTGGCTAAAACCTTTGAATACAGAAGATAATCAAGCTCCACACCCAACACTATTGATTCAAATTGTAGAGCCCCTGCAGGAATCTATGTCTGCCTCATTGCAAGGGTAGGTACGATCAACCTTCCTTATGTAATCCTTTCATATATCTGTAGAGGTTGTCTAATTGACAATCCCAATAGTTTCAAATCTACAGTCTTCTCTACATATCTATGATAAGCTCGTTGTAGTGATCTTCTACCCTGTTCCAAGATTTTGTTGCAATTTCTTGAACCTTGTCCACAATTTGGTCCAAGTCTCCATCAATCAGAACCATTGGTGCGACCTCCTTTGACTTATCAACCTTATGGTTCTTTTTGGCCTTGGAAGCATTTCCCTAGCTCTTCCTTTTCTCTACAACAAATTTTTCTATTTCTACCTTCTCTTTCGGCTTCATTGTATCCTTGCCTCCTTTATGGTCTTCCTCATGATGTTCTTCATTGTCGTGGTGTTTTTTTCCTCTTCATCTGCTTCCTTCTCTTTATCTTTTCGACTGCCTTTGCCATGATGCAAAGTGTCCAAATCTTCTTGTTCATTGGCATTGTCTCCTGCCTCCTCCAATGGAGTCATCCAATTTGTGGACCATGTCTGGACTACTTCTAGTAGGTCATCCTCTTTGACCATATATGTTAATGCATGTCATTGCTTATTTGTGTCTATGTGTGTTTGTATGTACAATCTACGAAAATTTGCCTTAAACATTGGCAAGGGGCTGTATTTTTTGTATAACCAAAATGTGCATATCCATTTGTTATAATATAAAAAAGATTATGTTTTCTTGTGTGCATGATGGATGAGTGGTATGCCACAATGAAGCATACCTTACTTCCTCACACACATCTTCTTCTATCGAAGGAAATTTCATATCCTTTGGTTCCTTCCATGTCAACATAAATTTGATCAATAGTAACTAGGAATAATGAAAATATATACCTTTCTCCTAGACCTCACGACAGTTGTCTAGGAACTCCTTGCATAAATATGCAGCTAAGTTATACTATAATCCATTTGCATAGTGCATGGATAAATCTTCCACTAGCACAAGAAAATTATTTGCTTGACACTTCCTCATAATTTTCCCCACTAGAATGTTTGTAGTGAACCATACTACTTGGTTGTTGGTTATCTTTATGTCGTAGCCCTTGTTGCCTTTCAGTAATCCATACTTCTACTTCATGTCGTCTACTAGCGCATGGTCCTGGTCCTTCCTAACAAAATCCTTCGTGGAGTTCTGTACTTACTATGGTAATCTCGTGATCCTCCAAATCAACATTTGGTCTATGGGGATTTTATTCCCCATCCACAGGTGCCTGTCACATACTAACATCAACAATTGCCGAACACATGTTGTGTTTGATGAACATCTGTTCAAGTGTGACAAAATTTAGCATATTAAACAACCTTCACTGTGCCAACTCATTCCCTCATCATTGTGGTTGTAATCTTGTCAATCTGCTATCTAGGTAGTGAATATGTTGCAAGTACCAACCTAGTGCGAACTGTGGGTACTTCGTCTATTCATTAAAGTCATTATCTGTGAATTTCAGCTATGGGATTTTTCCTAAAATCACTCCTTCAAATGACACCTCCTGAGGTAATAGAGGCATGAATGTCCCATAATTTTCATCGTTGGAATCCTTTAACATTTTAGCGTTCAAATTTCTTGGAGGGATATATGTGGGCAGAGGTGATGTGAACACTTTGCCACCTTCCTCTGCCTAAATTTCATCCAATTCTTCTTGAATGTTGACATTTTGGGGTTTCTTTTGAGGCTTCATAGGTTTTGTAGGCTTCTTGTCATTCTTTTCCTTTGTTGTAGCTTCCCTAGTTTGCTTCTTCTTCGACAATGTCCATGACTTCTATTGTGGCGATGCTGCTATTGTGGGTGTTGCTACTAAGGGTGATGTTACTAGTTATCCTATGAGTGTCTTAGTTGTTTCTACGATGATTCTTTCAATAAATCCTATTATACCTTTCTCGTTAAAATGTTTCACAAATTCCTCAGTTGACAAGATATTCATGCAAGAAATTTTTGCAACTGATTCACACTATTACTCTCTTCAAACTCTCAATTAGTAAAGTTCTTAATTCAAGTGGGGGTGAGGTATTTATAACAATTCTTCCCTTCAAAACTCATCACTAGATTTTATTTTGTCCCAATTTTGTTTATATTGCATCATTAAATATGTATCTATTGTTGAATTCTTCCAACTGTTGTCTTAAATGAAACTTGATGCTTGTCGTTTCTTTTTAACAATCATATTTCTACTATTTTGGCAAGCGTCAACATATCCCCTACTATAGTGCACCTCTGTGTTATGTTGCAACTTCCTGTGAAATTCAACATGTCCCTAATTGTAGCAAAGTAATTTCTTCATTGAAGCTTTCTTTGTAGTGTATTTTATAGTCTAGTGTCCATTTTCAATTGCACATGACACTAAGAATTTCCTTCTTTCTTATTTAGGGTGAATCTATAGGGAAAAGTTTGTCCCTGTACAACTTCAATCCACTTCCATTCACTTTTCCTTTAATTAATTCTCCATTTAGTTTCGCTAATTGTATTGTGCCTCCATTAGTAATATATTTAATAAAATATGGGCCTAACTAATGTGTTTTGAATTTCCTTGAGAATTTTACAAACTTATTATCGCAAAGGAGAACAAGGTCTCCTACCTCAAACTTCTTTTGCTTAATGTGCTTATCATGCCAAGCATTTTCTCTTGATTTTTGCACTTGTTGATGAAATCATGCTATAAACATGCCTTCTTCCAGAGAAAGTAATTGTGACAATTTTTCTTCCATTATGTTGGGGTCTACCATAATTGTAAAAGATGCAATTCTAAGGATAGGGACGATGTATTCCATGCGTATCACAACTTTTTTCCCATAAACCAACCTAAAGGGTGTCAGGCCTATTATATTTTTACATGTACTCCTATAAACATGTAGTACTAATGGGATTATAAGGTCCCAGTCATCCATGTTCAGATTACATACCTTGGTCAGTGCATTCCCGATAATTTTATTGAATGCTTCAACTATTCCATTTTCCTGAGGATGATAAGGAGTTCCCTTTTGATGGTAGAATTGAAATTCCTCAGTTAATGCTTCAATGGTCTTATTCAAGAAATGTGACCCTCGGTCACTCATTAATATCTTTGAACACCCAAATCTAGACAATATGTATTCAAAGATGAACTTCATAGAAGTTTATGCGTTGCAATCATTCACTGATTGTGCTTTGGCCCACCTTGTGAAATAATCAATTGCAGTGATTACATACCTCGCATGAGTCCTTTCCCTAGTGGGTTGATAAGTCTAAAAAAATCAATAGACCATTTGTCAAAAGCCTACAAAGTTACTTGTGGCACTAGTGACATCTAATCTGTCCTTGAAGGTTTTCCTATTCTTTGGTGGATATCACAAGCTCAAAATTACTCCTTTGCATCTTTGTGTAGTGTAGGCCACCATAGTCCTTCTCTTAGACTTTTTTTTGTAATAGCTTTCCTTGCATAATGTCCACTAGTTGCGACATTATGAGCTTTTGTCAAAATTATCTATCTTTCATGCTCAAGAACATACTCGTAAAATATTTCATCGTGTCACATTTAATACAAATTTCTTGGTATCAGTGAAAAATATGTTGCCTTAACCACCAATTATTTCTTCTACTGCATAGTGTATTCTAAAGGATCCATCCCTATGGTTAAGAACGGAGTAATATCAGCAAAGTGATCATCTGATATGCTGATTGCAAACAACTATGCATCAGAAAGATTATCCTCTATATCCATTGGTTCTTCTCCTATCTCTAACCTTGATAAATGATCAAGTCCAACATTTAGTCTTCTTGGATTAAAAACAACCTCAAAATCATACTCCTAAAATAATAATGGCCATCTGCAAATTTTTCCTTCTAAAATAAGCTTATTGACTAGGTACTTTAGTTCAGAGTGGCCTGTGAACATCTTAAAATGTGATCCCAACAAATAATCTCTAAATTTATGCAAGGCATATACCATATCTTGTCCTTCTCTTGCTATAGTTGTATGGTTCCTTCATGCTTTAGACAATTTCCTACTTGCAAAATCTATAGGGTGATCGATTTCTCCTACACCAGGTTGTGCCAACACCACTCCTAAAACTATGCATGAAGCATCCACATGAACATGATATTCTTTATTCCAAT
Source organism: Pinus taeda (assembly GCA_000404065.3). Lineage (NCBI taxonomy): Eukaryota > Viridiplantae > Streptophyta > Pinopsida > Pinales > Pinaceae > Pinus > Pinus taeda. The sequence continues at coordinate 125,270 of APFE030392103.1, read as the reverse complement.
CTGGAAATGCCAGTATAGGATTAGTTACCATCTTTTCTTTTAGTCTGTCAAGGCTCTTTTAACACTCTTTGTTCCATAGGAAAGTAACATCTTTCTTTATTAGGTTCTCCATAGGCATAGTAATTTGTGCACATCCTTTGATAAATTTCCGTAATATCTTGTATGTCCTAAAGTGGTGCGAACATGTCTCACTATTTATTGTAGAGGTAAATTCACAATAATAACAATCTTTGTAGTATCCACCATCAATGCTTTCTTGCAAAAATATGTCGCAGTAATATACCAAAAGGTACATAGAATATGCACTTCTTAATATTCAGAGAAATATGATATTGTCTGCAACTGTGGAATATTAGTCGTAAGCTTGCAACATATTTCTTCAATAACCCAAATATTGTCGAATCATAAAAGTATACTTCTAAGAACTTGTGAATATATTCTTTGAAAGATGAAACCACCACTCTTGAAAATATGGCAAGGGCATTCTTCAGTCCAAAAGGCATCACTTTATATTGATATGAACCCCATTCTGTAGTGAAGGTAGACTTATGTTGATCTTCTGGTGCAATTTCGATCTAATGGTATCCTGAAAATCCATCTTTGAATGAGTAGGCCTCCTACCGACCTAAATTATCCAACACTTCATCTATAAAGGGTGTAGGGAAGGGATCATACACACATTCATCATTTAATTTCCTTAGATCCACACAAATCTTGATTTCTCCTTTATCCTTCTTTTCCTGGACAACCATGGGACTTACCCACTCCCATTCCTCCACAAGTTCAATGATCAATGCTACTATAATTTTATCTAATTCTTCTTTTACCTTATGCTTATATTTTTTATTCACTCTATAGGCTCTTTGCTTGACAAGGTTTGCATCAGGAGTTAAAGGAATCTTCATAACTCCCAAGTCTCCTACAATGCCTTTCATATCTAAGAAATTAGTGGGGAATAACTCCTCCTACTCATGTAAAAGGTCTATCACTTTACTGATTTTTTATTCATCCCATTAATCTCCTATTGTTGCAAACTTTGGCTCTTTCTAGCCCTATATTCAACTTCCTTGTCTTTAATGCCTTTGTGATATTAGCCATTTCTAATTTAGTTCCATTCACTTCGTGGTATCCTTCTGATTCTGCTATGTCAATACTATGAGGGCCTTCATCTTCTTTTGCAGTTTTGTTGTAGCATTCTCATATATTATGTAGCTCCATAACTCAATGAGGCTTCCAAGTGAGTGGAATTTCGTTCTCAAAAATATTCTTTTTAATTGTCTAAAGAGACGAATCTATATATGGAAAATCATCTTCGAAGCTAAATGTCAATATAAACCCATCAACCATCTCTTCTTAGCTCATAGTACCATGTCAAAATTTTGTTTTCAAGTACCAGTTTCGAGGAATTGTCTCCAATGTATGGATGAATCCATGCACCCATTCTTCTTGTGGAATCTCCTTCCATGTTGTCATACAAAGTTAGATGTTCTCCCTTGGGTTAGTTTGACCGTCATATTTATCTATCAATTCCATTTCTACCTAACCAAACCTTATCTATATCAACCTTAGACATTCCTGCCAAGTTCCTATATTCTTCTTATGTGTACCCCACCATCTAGTAGGAGTAGCTCTTAATTCTAGATCCCGAGCTAGCAATATTTAACACTCTGGTACCTATTCTTCGTATTCTTCAAGAAAATTATTTATAATTCCCAAACCATTATAAAAAGGTAAGTTACTTACCTCAGTTTTCAAACAATGAACTTCTTTAGTAATTTGTGCGCATCGCCTTGTAGACACTTCATGTAACCTATTTTTCCAATTTTCCAATTCTTCTTCTGAATCTAAAGTGCAAGAAATTTCTTGTTCCCAGCTCAAATTTCCATCTACGATGGGATTAATCCTTTCTTCTCCTTTGGTTGTTAGCTAATAAAAGTTGTCTATGTCTACTGTGTTGTACTCTTCTTTAACTCGTTCAGCATACCCTTCTCCATCTGATGGATCTAATGGAACAATGACTCTCATGTTGTTGCTTTCAAATATCATTTGCCTCTTCTTTAAGTTGATTATAGCCATGTTATAAAATATCCAATCCAATCCAAGTAGTGTAGGATAGGGATTACTATCATCCACAATTTCTATCACTTCAAAATCAGTATTAGTGTGTACCCCTTCAATGTCTACTGTAATGCCTAATAATCTTCCTAAAGGAACAACCTTTTCTTGGTTTGCCATTCTTAGCTGAATCAGTGACCATTGCAATAGTTTTTTTTACCCATTAATTCCCATATTTGCTTTGTCATGACACTCACTTTAGATCCTGGATCTAAAATAACTTGGTGCATGTCATATTATCCTATTTGTGCACTAAGCCTCATTTCTTTTCCAGTTATCTTTTGTCTATGTAGATTATTAACTTCGTGCATCTCACTTTGCGATACTTCTTTAGATGCGTAGGAATTTATCAATTCCTCAAGTCCTTCTAGAGCTCGTTGATCTCACAACAATTTCATACAAGTTTGAAGAAAGGATTTTAGAGTATCTATCTGATATGATGTATCTTGTTCCTATATTGTGAGAGCTTGTCCTTCTGTTAAATATGATAGATCACAATTATTATTTTGATTCTACTGCGTGCTAGATGTTGAAGCTCCTGCATCCTTAATGCTCCACTTCACTTCCATAAAGACTTGTTTTTCCTTTTGAATATCAAACGCAGGGGATTTTTTAGTAGTCTTTCTTACCCACGTAGTTTGACTTCCTTATTCCCATTTACATTATCATTCCCAGTTGCAACTCCACTTCTTGTTATAATATTTATAAGAGGCTCATCAATCCTTGGTTCCGTAGTCATCATTTGGATGTTTTGTGTTAGCTATTGGTTCCCTTGTTCTTTCATTTTTTCCATAAGGACTAGACGTTCTTCAATTACATGATCAAAATATTTTCAATAGTTACATGTTGTGGTAAGATTCTAATAGTCTCTCATGAAGTGTTCAGTCTAGTAGTAGTTATAGAATATATTTTTTCCTCATCCTCGACCAGCTCCACCACCTCAACCAATACCTTGACCTTGACCTTGATAACCACATCGACCATTGTGTTATCCATGTTCCTGATGTCCATGTTCTTAGAATTGCATCCTATATGCATCAACACTTCGATTCATCATTAGTTCATAAGCTCAATAAATTTTTTCATCGTGTTCCACTGATTTGCAAAACTTGTAATACAGGTTCCTTGGAGTCTACAAATACTTTTGCAACAGATAACAATCTTCAACATGATGTTCACCCCTAGTTTTACATACCTCACACCATAAGCTAGATCTGCGATTCAAAGGACTTGGTGCTCCACTATCCATGTAGTTTCTAAAGAGAGGACATTGTTCCATAGAATGGCATTCTCCTTTACACTTAGTACACCATACTTCTCCTTGAACTTATTTAATTTTCTTCCTATCTTGTATCTTCATAGTCAAATTTGCCAGCTGAATCTAGATTTGCTTCGTACCTTTATTTGTATCCCCTATAGGTGAAGCTTCTAACTTCATCATGAGTTCTAAGGCTTTGGCTTAGCTTTTTATCTTATGTTGTAACAAAGGAAATCTTATATGTGGAAGCAGCGCAACTACAAACCACTCTTTATGTTGGTGTAGAGCTATTTCAAAGCACACCTGATCCAATAGTATCATGAATCTTTGATCGAACTCCCAAACACACTCTGTAGGATTTTGTTTGATTTCTTTTAGCTCTATGATACACTACAACTCAGACTTCGGTTTCATGAATTATTTTATCAGTGTTGTTTTAATGTCTGTAAATGGTATTTTCTGATTACTTGAATAATTCATGTACCATGTTGGTGATTTATCCTAAAATATTGTAACAAGCTATGCTTTCTTCATATTTTCATCATGGACCTACTTTGCTATCCATATTGCTTCGCATAAGAACCGAAATTGTTTCAGATACTCTAATCTAGTCCCTTTAAAAACAAGCAACTTAATATCATCAGCCATATTTATTTGCAGTGGGGGAGGGGGAGGGGGATGAGGGGTAGGAGGGTTAGGAGGTACCATAAATACCTCGATTATTATCTGATTCTAGCTTAGGCGAACTTTCAAGATCGAAGGGTGAATACTGCAGGGTCACTTCAGGGTTCTCAAGATAGTTTTCTTCATTTTTAGACTCACTTAATCGATGGCTATAGTTAGCTTCTGTAAAAGCCTTTAGATATTGGCCACGAGATCTCTTTATAGTGTCTATTATATATCCTTTTCCACTTTTCGTTGTTCCAATTTCTTCTTCAAATCTTCTCCCAGGACCCAAACATAGGTAACTAATAATCTGACTGCATTCATAGAATCCCCTTTTCACACAAAATCATCTTAATCCAAAGGTTCAGAGATTTTAAGAACTTACCTCTCTTTCCTTTGAAAAAAATTGTTCTAATTTGTTATAGGACACAATCGAGTCTACCTTAAACTCAGTAATGAAGCCTCCTAGGATTCTATCAATCCAGAAATCAACAACTCTTGGGATCTTATTGTAAGTGTTCTTGAGTCGTCATATTAATTCAAGATTCCACTCCTTAGGTTCATCTCCTTTAAAGTAGCCTTTTCTCTCAGTCAACCTTAATACCCACTCATATAGCTCCACATGGAATGAGCCAAAGAAGTTTTCATATTAATCTTCGAAAAGATACTTCTCCAACCACCTCCGAGTTGAAAAACAAGGGTTTCTATTCTCTTTTTTGGAGAATTCTCGTTCCTTATGTTCTACCCAATGTTGGATTTCTTTCTTCGATGAATGCCACATAAACATCCCTCAAATAGATCTTGGTCCTAGCAACAGAACCATTTTTTGGCTTAGGTTTGGTTGACCCAAGTTCAGAGTTTATTGTGCACCAAAAAAACCCTAAACCATTAGCCCTCTCCGCAATGACCTATAGTCATATTGCGATCCCACCCAAAGTGATTATGGGAGGTTACAGAACCAAGTTTTTGAATCCCGAGGGATGCTATGATGTGAAAATTCTATATTTTCTTTATGTTTTAATGCTTATAAATTTCCTCGCATACATTGATTACTTCGGTTAATCACATTAATAACGTAAACAACCATAAACTTCACAATACTAAAATACAGTGTAGATGTTAAGAAAATAAACACATGAGACACAGATTTTACCATGGTTCATCCAAATGCGGGACTAAGTCTACAAGAAATGTTTCTTGTAATAAGGAATGTGTACAAAAAACAATTATTCCCTATGCACACATCTGTAGGGTGTCTACACACTAAGCTACAAATGATCTACGCGCTTAATTGTATATCTACGCTTTCGCACACATTTGTGGAGTCTTGCCCTTTCTTCGAAGTACAACTCACAAAAATATCACATAAACATAGATATGGATCAATAGATAGATCCCCTCCTATTTTATTATTGATCCCTATATACAATATTACATGAAGATTACTTCGGTACATTACCATGGACTCGATACCATGGTTTCTGAAACACAAGGAATTATGGCCCAAAACCAACAACTTCTATGATATTTTATGCTTTTACAAAAATAAAGTGCCTTCATTGCGAAGCCCCTATGCTGCATGGTGACCTTGTTGTGCAGTCTTCATTGTGCTCCGCTTCTCTTCTGCATGGTCCACTTCACACTCCACATCATATTTTCTACTATGCACTCCACAAAACTTGGGTTTCTTGCCCAAAATTTGGCCAAGTTGGGTTGTGCCAAGAAACTTGAGTTTTGTGGACCATGTAGTAGAAAACATATCGTGGAGTACGAAGTGGATTGTGCAACAAAGTAGTGGAGCACAATGACGACCACACAATAAAGCCACCACACAACATAGGGGCTTTGGGGCGAAGTCCCTTCCCTTTTGTAAAAAGAATATAATATTGTAAAATTTGATGGTTTTTGGACCATAGTCCCTTGAATTTTGGAAACCATGGTATTGGGTCCATGGTAATGTAGCGAAGTGACACCTCATATAATAGTATATATAGGGATGAATAATAAATGAGGTAGACATCTATCTATTGATCCATATCCATGCTTAAGTGATATTTTTGTGATATTTACTTCAAATAAAGGGTGATTCCCTACAATTATGTACGTGGAGGCCTAGCTCAGCAGCTAAGTTTGCAGACCATCTGCATCTTAGTGCATAGACACCCTGCTAAAACATGTGTCATGTGTTTATTTGCTTAATATTTGCACTGTATTTCAGTAGTGTGAACATTATGGATGTTTATGTTATGAATGTGATTCCAGTAATTAATGTATGCGAAAAAATTTATAAGCTTTAAAACATAAACAAAATGTAGAATTTCCACATCACAACATCCCTCAGGCTGCAGAACCCTGGTTATGCAACCTCCCATAATCACTTCGGGTGAGGCTGTGATTTGGTTGCAGGTTGTGTTAAAATTGTCAACCAGGGAAAAACTTCATGTGGGTCATCTTATTCATGGCTGATAATATTTTTATTAGATTCCTCTCGTCAAGAGGTGTAGGATTTATATAAATATCATCCGATTCCGATAAGTATTCATGGAGATATGAATTTATTTTGATTATGGAATTATTATCAAGCCGACCTACAACTCATGTAGGCTCAGAAGCCCAACAGTCGCATCTATTCACCCACCAACGTTGTGTATAAATATAAGAGGACTTTTTCTCATTTGGACTCACTCATCTCATCACATCTCTCTCTCTCTACTACGCAGATATGAGTCTCTTCTCTACTGCACTGAAATGGGTCTCTCTCTCTCACACATGTGAAGCCGGAAGTTGCTGAATTTGAATCTGCAACTACAAAAGTAAATATTGACTTTCGAGGCCTAGAATATCTCCTCTTTGGAACTAAACTATAGCTTCATCTGAACCTCCTCTAAAATCCCCAACTTTTGGTGGTGGAATGAAGTCAATCGGATGAACGGTTTGCAAGATATCGACTGCCCTAGTTTGAAACCAGAAACCGCTGAAACTGAAGCTGCAACTGCAGAAGTAAAGATTGACTTGCGAGGCCTAGAATATTTCCTCTTTGGAACTTCAATGTAGGTTCATATGAACCTCCTCTGAAAGTCGCAACTTTTGGTGGTGGAATGAAGTCAATTCGATGAACGGTTTGCAAGATATCGGCTGCCCTAGTTTGAAGCCGGAAACTGCTGAAACTGAAGTTGCAACTGCAGAAGTAAAGATTGACCTGCGTGGCCTAGAATATCTCCTCATCTAAACTGTGCTGTAGGTTCATCTGAACCTCCTCTGGAAGCCAAAACTTTTGGTGGTGGAATGAAGTCAATCCGACGGTTGGTTTGTGAGATATCGTCTGCCCTAGTTTGATAATGAAGCTGCTAATGCTGATGTTGCTGATCTAGGGTTTGCTACTGCTGATATGAATCAGATTTATTCTACTATTTCTCTCTGTTGAATTATTGAAGATAAAAGAATATTTGATCAAAGGGTTTCCCCACACGTTGTGGGGTTTGACCCTAGCTAGCCACCACATCTTGTGTCTCTTGTCTTGGCTTGTTTTCTGTCGATCGTTTAATGTTCTATCTGCACTTTACGTTATGTACATGTGATTGCTAATTGGTGGAATATAATAAGAAAAAGAAGTAAACTGTTATAAGCATAGAACATACCATAACTTAACATGGTATTAGAGTTGAGGTGAAGACAAAGCCTGAGTAAGAGCAAGAGCATCATCAAAGAGAAGATTAGCAAGGATATCCTAAAAGAACTACAGGGTCCTCAACACTCTTTCCTGCTGAAGACAAGCTCTGTGAGAAGCTAACTATCACAGATGGAAGATGTCGATTGATCTAACCCTTGAGAATGAAGGAGTGTTGAATCATGTGAGAGGCAATATTGTTGAGCCTCCATCAAATGCATCCGCTGCTACCTGGAACAAATGGAAAAATGGAGAAGTCAAAACAATAGAAAGGACTCACACCGGGACGATGATCAA